>SKCR01032815.1:0-291220 GCA_019454045.1 Zanthoxylum bungeanum
TCATCATGTCTAATGGAGTGAAGTCTCTAATGGACTTTTATTAAGTCCAGTGGAGTGAAAAATTTCCTGGACCTTCATCAGGTCCAGTCGATCGAAGACCCTTATAGACCTTCATCAGGTCAAGTCGATCGAAGACCCTCATGGACCTTCATCAAGTCTTGTGGAGTGAAATCTCTCATGGACCTTCATCAGTTCTAGTGGAATGAAGACCCTCATGAACCTTCATCTGGTCTAGTCAACTGAAGACTCTTGGACATTCATCAGGTCTAGTGGAGTGAAGCCTCTCATGGACCTTCATTAGGACCAGTGGAGTAAATACTCTCGTGGACCTTCATCAGGTCTAATCGATCGAAAACCTTCATTGACCTACATCAGATCTAGTCGACCGAAGACCCTCATGGTCCTTCATCAGGTATAGTGGAGTGAAGTCTCTCATGGACCTTCATCAGGTCTAGTCGACCGAAGACTCTTAGACCTTCATCCGGTCTAGTTGAGTTAAGTCTCTCATGAACCTTCATCTAGTCCAGTAGAGTAAATACTCCCATGTATCTTCATTAGGTCCAGTGGACCGAAGACTATCATGGACCTTCATCAGGTCCAGTCAACCAAATACTATTGGACCTTCATCAAGTCTAGTGGAATGAAGTTTATCATGGACCTTCATCAGATCAATTGGAGTGAAGGCCCTCATGGACCTTCATTAGGTCCAATCGCCTGAAGCCTCATGGACCTTCATCAGGTCCAGTCCACCGAAGTCTCATGTATCTTCATCAGATATAGTGGAGTGAAGACTCTCTTGGACCTTCATCAAGTATAGTGGAATGAAGACTCTCTTAGACTTTCATCATGTCTAGTGGAATGAAGTCTCTCATGGTCCTTCATCAAGTCTAGTATAGTGAATACCCTCATGGACATTCATCAGGTCCAATTGACCGAAGACTCAAAGACCTTCATTAGGTATATCGGAGTGAAGATTCTCTTGGACCTTTATCAGATCTAGTAGAGCAAAGACTCTTTTGGACCTTCATCAAGTCTAGTGGAGTGTAGTCTCTCATGGACCTTCAACAAGTCCAATGGAGTGAAGACCCTCATGGACTTTCATAACGTCCAGTGGAGTGAAGACCCTCATGGACCTTCATCAGGTCCAGTCGACCGAAGTCTTATAGACCTTCATCAGGTCTAGTGGAGTGAAGACCCTCGTGGACCTTCATTAGGTCCAGTTGACCAAAATCTCATGAGGCCCAATTAAGGCCCAACAAGTAAGAAAGGACAAACCTAGTCTACAACTAGGGACATTCTGAAATGAAGTATATATGATAACTTGAAACATGTTAGCCTTCCACAAAGATTAAGAACCTTCATATTCCCCATACAACAAATGAAGATACTTGTTCATCTCAGGCTACATAGAACCACATCCATTGACTTCTGATTATCCCAGATGATAAAAAAAACATCCTCAACCTGTAGCATCAATTTCATATTTCACAATTGACAGAGAAAAATTATGCATCTATAATAAGAAGATCTCATTCGTGAGCAAGGAATCACCTTGTGAAGCTTGGAGCTTGGATCTTCCATGGAGGATCACCCATGGCCGAATAGAAGATGAAGAAACAGCACCCACGCCGAGTAGTCCACCTGTGCGCAGTTCACTGCCGAGCAAGGAGGAGCAGTGCGTTTTTCCATCTTCGTAGCATCCAACCGATCAATGTGAGTTTATTCCACACCTCCTTTGACATGTATTCACTCGTTTTTATGCTTATAAATTATCCTTGGGACTTGATTGAAACTCAACAATGGTATCAGAGCCATTTGTGCATAAAACGTTTTTAGGGTTCTTGAGCAAAATTTGGGGCTTTTTGATTTAAGCATGATTTTAACAAATTGTTTGTTTAAGAATGTTTGTATATGAATAACTTAGAGTTATATGTAATCAATTTCAAGAAATATTAATTGGATTGATTTTCCCCAATTTGCTTATTGTTGGCCAAAACTTTAATTTGGGTAAACTTGATTTTGAGCATGTTTAATGAAATTGGATGATTTAGAATGCTTAAATGTTGTTTAATTGATGATTGATTAGATCAATTTGATGAAAAAGTGTTTGGAACAATTTTCCCCAATTTGCTTGTGATGGCCGAATTTGGCAAGTGCCCTATTGTCTTGGATTTTGATTTTTTTTTTTCATTGGATGACTTGGAAATCATTTAGGGATGTTGAATTTATGTTTAATTTGGTTCAATTGGATTGAATGTGATTTGGACATAATTTTCCCCTTATGGCCGAGACACTTGAAGCATGAAATTGGGTTTGATTTTGATTTAATTATGTTGGACATGATTAATTGATGATAAGCATGATTAATTGGACAAATTTGATGTTTTGGAAACTTTGATTTGGGTAATTAATAATGCTATACACTTTAGGTAATTTAATTGGGAAATTTGGAATTTTTGAAATTAAATTATTGGGCCTTAAAATTGGATTTGGGCTTTTAAAGTTGTTATTGGGTTTATTGGACTTTGTTGTACAAAGTTGGTTTAGGCCAAAATTGGTTGGATCCAATTAGGCCCAAAATCGCTTCCAAAAGGCTCAAATGCGACTAATGAACCTTTAACGTTTAATTGGGCCTAATGGGCCTAAATTAATTTATGGGCTTATGGGGTAACTCCCGGATTGGATTTTGGTTATTCGGTTTGACCCGAGTTGACCAAAAGTCCACGCCTCAAGAAATTAATTAAAAGCCCATTGGACTTTAATTAAATTAATATTGGATATTAATCGGGCTTTGAGACCCGAAACGATTAAATTTGGAATTTAAGTCGTAAAGGTTTATTTTATAAAGTGTAATATTTAATTTGGAATTAAATAAAGAATTAGAATTAAATACGTATTAAATTGGATTTAATTATGTAATTTAATTTAATTCGTAGAATCGTACTTGAGTACGTGTTCGCAATACGAGTTTGACTCGAACAAAATCAAATCTTTGTTTGAACATTGGATGATCACTAATTATCAGATTAATTAATTTGATTAGATTGATTGATAACATGCTTGTATGAATACATGGTTGTGATGCTTGAATAATGTATATCGGATGGATATTAGTCGGGTGGGGCAATTTTAGAAATTGTTGTAATAAATTTGATTTATTAATTGGACCTGCGAGTCCAGCCTTATCTCATATTCTTTGTATTCTCTTCTCACTTATTCCCCTCAATGTAAATGAGGTTTCTTTAGAAGTGTAGTGTAACGGGTAGAAGAAATATTTGTGCTAGCTTGGAGAGAGAAAGTGAGAGATTTGATCTAGGATCAATGTAAAGTATCCATCCGCATATCATTATTATTTTATCATATGCGCTTTATTATGTCTTTAGAATGCATGTTTAAGGGTGTATGATGATGAGACCTTAACAAAGATAATAAATTGGTTGCCAATTTGCACGCGAAAAACCCTCGTTAATATCAAGCGTTTTTTTTCCTTCCATTGAGTGATTCTTACTCAAGATCCGAGATTGGCAGGGGTTGTTGGCCAAAGTCAAGCCCTTGTCCGTCGAAGATGTGTTTTAATCACGAGGCTTTTTTCCATATCGGTGTCGTGTCCAAGTTGTGGTTTGTTGGCCAAAGTCAAGACCACTCTTGTCCATTGACATTGATTACGAAGCTTCCATGTCAATGGGTCCGCGCTTGACTGGGATCACTAGGTTTGTTGTGCCAAAGCCAAGGCCTAGTTGATTCAGAGGAAAAAGGTTAGGGTATACATTCGATGTATAGGCATATATAAGATATATGTTTGGGACTTGGATGTCCACCTACTGGATCTAGGAGTTGGGTGAGATCCAATTGATCTTAGAGATCTACCTAGTTAATTATCATACAATTTGTTGGCCAAAGTCAAGATTGTGTGATATTTAACGGGATCCTAGCCCACTAGGAAACACGGTTTCCCGAGTACTCGACAGAGGGTTAGAGGCTCGACGAAAAATAGTGGGAGGCAAGAATTGAATTTGCAATATTCGTTCAATTACTCGCCATACGCGCTCATTTAAATTATTTCGTCATTAGATTAAATGTTAGTTGGACTAATATTTAAATTGTGTTTTTAATAAACAGTTGGACTGTATTATACTTGATTATATATAATTGGATTATATTAATCAATATATTTGAATTAATTAATTTCAGTTTACAGTTGATTTTATAATTGGATTATAGTAATCAATGTAATTGAGGTTAATTAATTTGAAATTATATTTGATTATATAGTTGGACTATTATAATCATTATAATATATATAGTACCACTAATCGTTGATTAAATAGTTGGACTATTGTAATCAAGATAAAATTGAAACGTTGGATATTTAAATATAATCTGGGATTAAAATATTTTAAATAATTTAATTTTCAAATTGGGAATAAATAATAGGTTACTTTATTTGATAAAATAACTTATTATACCTTAAGCCCAAAATTAAGCAAAATAAGTAGAGCATAAAATCTTTGGAAGATTTATGTGATGATGACTTTAATGCTTAATTTAATATACTTGTCATAAATCTAATTTTAGATTTAAGAAGTATTAAAATTGAAATTTATAATTCTTAGAGAATTAATTGACTATTCTAGAGGAGATAAAGTCAAAGTTTGCAATTGGGCTTGCAGCACGAGGTGCACATCGTTTCGATATTCCGAAACCCAAGGCTTGGCCAAAGGTTTCTGAAATATTGAAAAGGATAATTGATATATCCCAAAGTGACTACCATTTGGATATGGCAGACACGAAGGAATTAAAGAAAGGGCAAGGCTCTTACTTTGAAAAGTTTGTCTTAGTTATGTTCACAGCTAGTATTGAAATTAGATTTTAAATACTTAGTGTGGTACATAAAATATATGTATTGATGTTCAGAATCTGCTTTGAGCAGGATACTGACTTCAAGCTGAGATTGCTCTGCGAATCGGAAACGGGACGAAAGTCGCTGTTTCGACCGTAGATACCTAAGTTTATGAACTACCCTTTGGGTATATACTTAATTAGGAACTGTTATAATGTAACTAGTTTGACTAGAGACATTATCTCTATATCAGTGTTTAATCCGTTGCGGATAAAACCTTTATATTATAGAACATTAAGTGTTTTATTATATAAAGATGATACTGAGATAAATACATTAGATGTAAATAACAGAATTTATATTTTGAATATAAATAAAATCTCAAACATATAAAATGACAAATAACTAGCTCAAATTGATTTGATCAATAGAGACTTATTTGTGGCATTGTTGTCTAGGACACAATTTAACGAGACTCGTATATCCACACTTTTGAAGAGTGGGTACTAGGACTGATTTGACTTTTCAAATAAGGTCTGCGAATCTAGTTTATTAGGTAAAGTACCTAAAATACTATTTACTTGGTAATAGTATAAGGGCCACCGACCTGTTAGCCCTATTCATGGTGAAGTAAGTGGGCCCATATCTAGCTAGGCTAGATGTGAACATAAATATTTCATGACCTTAACGGATGTGGCATCACGTTATGGTTGTGTGTTTCTTTTGAAGAACACAAATCAGAAACTTTTAGAGTTTCGACACGAAATAGACAAACAATCGGCTATAGTATTATACCGTCACGGTAAGACCGTAATGGAAAATACTTAAGCAATAAGTTTCTTATATACTTGAAAGAGTATAGTATTCTTTCAAATGAGAACTCCTCCCGGAACACGTAAAGTGACGGTGTGTCCGAACGGATTAACCGAATCATGTTAGACATGATAAGGCTAATCATGAGTCGCTCTGAGCTACCATTTCCTTCAACGGATAAGTTTTAACAGTGCAATAACTTATTTAGAATAAGGTTCCACAATAATCTGTTTGACAGATTACATATTAGATATGAACGGGAAAGAAACCGAGTTTCTCATTCCTGACCATTTGGGATGCTAGGCATATGTTTGGATAATACCAACTAGAACCCCCAATTGGATAAGTGTCAATTGTAGGCTATCCTAGGGATACCATAAGTATTGTATTTATACATCTCACCTGAGAACAATTAGATTGTTGCTCACCATGCAGTTTTCCTGAGAGGAATACAGACATGCAGTGGTAAGTGGGAGGATAGTAAAACTCGATGAAAATCGGAGTAATACTATTCAAGGCACCTATTCCTAATGGAACATAAATAGTTCATCAATGATGAAACTATTCCATTAATCTTCGAGTACACAAGAACCGAGTAGATCGGATAGAGTCAGAAAACGACCTAGGGTATGGGTTTCTGATCTAACCTCATAAAGATGTCAATCTTATGAAGGTATATCCACCGACTACGTTTTGAGGAAGTGATACGAGGTATCGACTCCCTATTATGGCAAAGTGCCATGAATCCGAAATGGATTCCATGTATAACAACTATTTTGGATACTAGTTGTTGAACCACAAGGCATTGTGCCTATTGGTACATTAAACGTCTTCAAGGAAGACATACATGGAAGGCAACATACCAGCGTACAAAGCTGGGCTTTTGACGGAAAGGTATCGTTATCAACATTGTGTTAATAACGGTTCAACCTTTTACCTGTTGCCATGGTAAATCCATTTTGAAGATGCTTGTTGATAACTGCATATTTCATTTATGAAATGTGTCAGTTGCAGATCAAAATCGCTTTCCTGAAAATGAAACCTTTTGGAGGATGCTTACAACATCCTGACGATTTTGTATAACCGACAAACAAGGTTTGCAGGTTATTCGATCCATGTTAGGATTGAAACAAGCATAAGGTTCTTGGAACTGACGTTTTGAAATAATCATAATAGTTTATGATTTGACTCAAAACGAAATAATTCTTGTGTATATAAGGAGGTTAGTGGGAGGGCACTGACAATGAAATTCCCATAAAGCAATGGTGAAAGCTTCGCTTTCATAGATATTCTTTCATAAGAAATTCTCCGTAGAATTCTGGGGAGTAACAACCTTTATTCAAGGAATAAAGATCTACAGGGATAGATTTGGAGTTGTTAACACTCTCTGGAAATTGTACATTTAAAATGTACTTGTATTGGTGTCTCATACGCTTTGAGCATATGGAGTCACAATCAGGACAATCCAAGTGATAGTCATTGGATTGAAGTTAAGGACATCTATTAGTATCTTAGAGAACTAAAGATGTTGTCTTAAACTATGGAGATGGAGAACTTGAAGTGACTGGGATCACTGCTGTAAGTTTCCAAACAATTAAATATTGTGGTACTATAAAGTTTGAACAACGGGACAGTGAGCTGGAAATATTCCGAGCAAGATAACTGTTGCCGAATTAACAACAAATGCGGATTATTGCTGCAGCTGAGGCAGCAATAGAAGCCATTTGGATCGATAATAAATCTAATTAGATTAAATATAGTTCTTTTAGCAACTGAGCTAGGCGTCAGCACAGGCTAAGGAATTAAAAGTCTCATCGACGATCCAGATATATACTTCTATATCATCTGATTCGTTCGGATCATACATCGTGGTGATGTGATGATCATGTAAATCGCGTCAGATGATAATTAAGCAAATCTGCTGACGAAAACCTTTCCTCAGCAATTTGAGCGAACCGTACATAGTTCGGGTGTGAGACACTTGAGTGACTGGCTATGTGCCAAGTGGGAGATTGTTGGGCAAAATGACCCATAGCGTCACTATTTGCACAGATCATTGTGTTGTTGTAGCAAATTAACTATGTGACAAGGAAATTGCACTCTCATCATTTGTGATTAGATCACCATAGATATATAAATGAAGAGAGGTCCCTATGATTAGTTCCTGGATTGAGAATGATATGAGACAGTATCAGTCCCCGAAGGATTAATCATTAAATATCCCTAGCCGGAGTATTATCGAGACAGGACATCGATAATGCGGAATAGGCTAGTATTGCACTTGTGCGCGTTGTGAGGGCACAACGGCATAGTTCTCATATATATAAGTATTGGATACTTATGCAAGTGCGATAGGAGGTCGTGTTTCACCGATGGTACGGGAAACAGCTTCGCTAGACCCCTCGGAATCCCATTGGTATTATGACTATGTGTCTATGGGAGGCCGAAATCAAGGTAGGTGTGTATAGTCTTAACCTGAGACTTGCATCGCTAATACTTGCGATAATCGATAGACTTTGGTCTTGGTGGTACAGGGCTTTAACCGGTTCTGCGTACACCACTTCTGGGTTTATCAGAGAGTCGTAGTGTATTGGGTGTGATGTCAAGATGGAAGTATCACTTCAGTCATAGTGGAGATGATGTCACGCAGGATACGGTATTAGTGCTCTTAAGTGTTGCGCAACCATCGGGATGTTATGACTAGGTCATGCATATCCGATTATAGAGACTAGTTACCAGACATCCGACATGTGCTTCGGACGGGGCAGACACTTATCCAGCCCCAGCCCTAGCACGTGACTATCCGATACTGGGCCAATATACACAATACTACGGTATACTACGCTTGATACAGATCTATATATTCCTGTAAGAATATTTCTGGAGAATTGGGTAGGCATGGCGCTTTGCTAGAAGCCAACATTGTCTTGTAAATCGGTATAAACGTAGTACGAGGTACTTACGTGTTCGGATAATTCGACGACCGTATTTACTGCCAACATATCCGGAGATCTCATGGGTCGGTTCCTGAAGATTCACCGATGATGTATGACTCGCACTTTAATTAATCTGGGATTAATTCGATGAGAGAGAAAATTAATCTGGGATTAATTACAGAGATATTTTATCTCGGATAAAATATCGTTAAAGAGAGAGAACGATTAATTTGGAATTAATCGATAAATTAATATATTCGATATATTATAACGAAATTGGATTTCGACGCGGAATTAAAATTAGATTTTAATTCGGGCGAACGAATTAATTTAGTGAATTCGCTAGGCGTAATCATTTAATTACGACGCAACGGAAAATTCGTTAATTTGGAATTAGCGAACCCGAGCCCGGGATTGTTTGCGAGCGCATTCACATTTCGAATTCGAGTGCGGCACGCAAGTCAAATCAAGCGTCAAATCGCAAGTCACATCAAGCGTCAAATCACATGTCATTTTGAGTGATGTGACATTTGAGTGATTGATGTGAGTTGATGTGAGATGAAGGAAGCATTAAATGCTTTGCTTTTTGAAATTGAAAATGGTAAATGACTTATTTAATTTTTGGAAAATATAAATAAACCTTTTACATTTTTTCTTTTTCTAATTCATTCTCTCTCTCTCTTTTTACGGTTCTTTGTGAAAACCCTTTTTCCCTCTCTTTTCTTCTTCTTCTCCTTCACGGTTTGGAACCGTTTCATCTTCTCAAAATTTCTGGTTTGACCGAACAAAGGGAAGCAAGGAAGAAGAATTAGTCTAGCACACCATGAGTGATACAAAGGTGATAGGGAAGTGATTTCGTGAGCAAGGAATCACCTTGTGAAGCTTGGAGCTTGGAGCTTCCATGGAGGATCACCCATGGCCGAATAGAAGATGAAGAAACAGCACCCACGCCGAGCAGTCCACCTGTGCGCAGTTCACCGCTGAGCAAGGAGGAGCAGTGCGTTTTTCCATCTTCGTAGCATCCAACCGATCAATGTGAGTTTATTCCGCACCTCCTTTGACATGTATTCACTCGTTTTTATGCTTATAAATGATCCTTGGGACTTGATTGAAACTCAACATGAGGATCATCCTTGATATTAATTTAGTTCCTTTAACATAATATGACCTTTGATAGGTGCAAACGACATCAATATTCAGGACTGGTCAACTAAGGATCATCCCAAATATATATTTAGCTCCATTAGCATGATATGACCTTTGATCGATTCAAACAATATCATTGTCCAGTACGCTTACATGCTTTATACATACCCAAGAAGACATACTTGTCGAAATACTCTCTAAGCCAAAGACTCTTTGACTTAGAGAGTAGGGGAAAAACTGTATGGGCCAAATTTGGGCTAAGGGGATAATTGTTTTTTCAATTCTTGCCCTATATCAGATAGAACCCAAATTCCTTCGAACAGTATCTGGCCCCAAATTGAAAACTTAAACTCTTTTTATTTCGGGCCCAAACAGCCCTTTGGTTCTCCAAACAGATCCCCCAAAAACATTCCATTAATTCCTCAATTATTATATCCATTTTTTTCTCGACAAATATACTAACCCCCACATACTAAGATCGCTGAGCACCAAAAGCCATGACATATAAACGTATTATGGGTCCCATCCCCATAAATATAGCTCATATGCCAACTAAAAAAGTGACTTCTCTAAACCTATAAATGAGAGAAAAACTCAGAGTACGGGGTGATAAAAAAAAGTATCAGCTCTCATACTTGAAATATCAAAAGAGATCACCTTCTAAACACCGGCCCACCGCCCTTACGGTAGTCAATAGAGGTCAAGGTAACCTCATATCTTTCTCTCACCTTATATACCGCTCGTCTTCACTACTGACTTGAGCGTCGAAGTGCCTACGACACCCACCACACCGGTGGGTAGAAACTCCCTGATCACTCTACTTTTGTTTTGTAGGATTGATAGTGCCCCATCATATAAATTCTCGATTGTGGACCTTAGATAGAATCCAGCGTCCATAATAATCTAGTTCTTTTAAATGGATTCTCCTTTAGGAAAGAAATATACCTGCATGGCATGCGTAGCTAATATTAGAACCTAGCCTTAAGGAATTTAGCCTAAATTAATTAACATAGAAATATAGTTAATTGGTTTAAATTGAATATTTCTACCTGATCATCGAAAGAGGCTTGTGGATCGTTTAATGTTCTAGGTTTATAATTTGTAACAACCCAATTGAATGAAAATTGCATGAACCCATTGCGTGCATGCTTAGGTGAAGTTACAATCCTAGGTTCTTCTCGCATAAAACGTTTATCTCCAAATTTTTATTATTTTTATTTATTTTCAGTAAATTTGAGATTAATCACTCCTCTTCTCGACCAATAGTTTAGTTTAAATTAAGTAGGTTAGTCTTGATATTGATAAGAGAAATAATAAGTCATTGTGGGTATGATATCCGACTTTTGTCACTCTATTACTTGAATGATATATACGTTAGCGTGTGGTAAGAAATTGTGATTAAATTTTTGTTGCCATTGCTGTGGACTTATTTTGTTATTCTTTATTAATATTATGAAAACACTCTACTTAATTAAGCTAAACACCCTTTATTTTTCTTATTTTATCTTTTTTTTTTATTTCTCTTTGATTTCAGGTAGTCTACTAATGGAGTATCATTGAGCGATGGGAGAGCTAAGATACCATATAAGATACATTTACGCTACACTATCAAATTAACAATCTTAAAGTGTGCATCATGTAAATGTCTGATGAAGAGTTAAACGAAGAAATTCGAAAGTGTATCTATGGGGAAGTGGTGGAACAAGTAGTTACGCAAGAGCAGTTGTGCGAGCCTAATGAAAATCTCTTGACACAAGAGGATAAATCATAATATAGGGAAGTTAGCATCATGGATACCACCCATAAGCTTGACAGAATGGCACAACTAATTACGCCCAAAAAGTACTCGCGATTATCAAAGTATAGTTGGGTGTCGATTCCTCAGAGAGATGGTTACAATGAACTAATTTACTTAAACAAAAACGTTAGTAGTAACATAAATAAACAGATAAATTGAATTAGTGATGTAAAATAAAGATTATGAAAATATTTAGAAATTATCAGTAGAGAGAAGCAGCAAAGCGTCAGGAATCCCTCTTGTATGAACTTCCTATATTCAGTAATTGATTCCTTTTATTACTCAATTGAAGATTTCACATCTCAAACCAACAATCAGAATATATTCAATTCAAAACACATTAAGTTCTAATGTAATCGATGAATTACTTTCTCTATGTTAACAGCACTCAAAGTTATCGTTATGACCTATCTAACATCGATAATATACCCACAGAAAATACTGCAACAGAAGATTAACTATAAAACAACTCTGGGTTCCCCAATCATACATAGAAGAAGCATGACTATTCCTATATATAAGTTGGTAAAACACAATCTTTGGATTATAAATCAAAAGATAATAAGGAACAATGAATCATCAATGTATTAAACATTAAAAAGCATTCAGAAATCAACAACATGAATATCAGAGTTTAAATACAAGAGTTCATCATTAACTTTACCTATGAGATTAGTTCTCCATAGAAGAAAGAGACATAGCCTGAAGATATTGCAGCAGCATCCTGTCCGGTATGAAGTTTCTTCGTTCTTCAATCTCAAAATTATGTTTTAATCTCGTTGTTGTGTGTTTCTCCTTTATTCTCTCTCTTTTTCTCTATTTTTCTCCCCCTTTAGGGTTATGAACGAGCTTGGGTATTTATAGAGGGGTCCCAATGTTAGTGTTCCTAGAACATGCCAAGGATCTCTAAGATGATTTGTGTGTGAATAAATCGAAGAGAGTTGCATAAATACTCACGTTGATCGGATGAGTTTCAATACTTTTTTTTTTTTATATATTTCAGATGCTCCAAGCTTTCTTTGTTGTTCCAAACTCAAGGATGAGTTTCCTTATCACCTTCTTTTGACTCCTTAATGTGCTAGCAAGTAGAAAATTTTGCAATAAAATTCCATGGGGAGAGGATGAAGCTCACGGTTTTGGAGGCTTGGAGGAGAGAATGAATAGTAATTTTTGTTTCCAATCCATATCACTTAAGTTGACTTGTGTTTGTGTAATAAAATGCCACATTTATAATAGCCAACAACTTCCATCACACTTATGACTACTTGATGTAAGTCAAGTGTCAAGTTGATGTAAGTTGGTGGGCCCCACTTTAAATTCAAAATTCAAGTGGGCTTGCTCAACATACTTCGGGCTCAGGTTCGTTTAATCCGATTAAACGAATTTTCCATTGCGACGTAATTAAATCCAATTTAATTAAATAATAATGCCTCGCAAAATTATTACGAAAGTCGCTCGCAAATTAATTCCAAATTAATTCGTTCGTACGAATTAAAATCCAATTTTAATTCCGCATTGAAATCCAATTTCAATTAATATATCTAATATATTATTTTAGCCCAATTAAATAAATTAAATAGAGAAATCCAATTTCACTATTAAATTTATTTTACCGATTAATTCCAAATTAATCTCGTTCTCTCCTCTCGACGAATTTAATCCTAGATAAATTCTCGACGCAATTAATCCCAGATTAATTCTTTCTCTGATAATTAATCTTAGATTAATTCTTGCCGTAATTAATCCCAGATTAATTTTCTCTCTCATAATTAATCCTAGATTAATTATGTTCGAGTCAAATCTCATCGGTGAATCTTCGGGAAGCGACCCATGAGATCCCAGGATATGTTGTCAGTAAATACGGTCATCGGACTATCCAAACACGTGCGTACCCGGTACCACATTCTTACCGATTTACAAGACATGGTTGGCTTCTAGCAAAGTACCGTGCCTATCCAATTCTCCAGAAATATTATTTAAAGGAATATATAATCTTTATCAAGCGTAGTATACTAAGTATTGCATATTACGATCTAGTATCGGATGTCACATTCTAGGCCTGGGGCGGGAATTGTGTCTGCCCCATACGAAGCATATATCGGATCACTGGTAACTAGTCTCTATAATAGGATAATCATGACCTAGTCATATTTGTGAATATTTTGATGTGTTTTGTATTATTTTATAGATAAATAAAGTTTCAGGAAATTCTGGAGGTGATTTGGGGCCAAAAAAGTGAAAATTGGAAAAAAGGCAAAATGGTAATTTGGCCGCGTCGCGACGCGCAAGACTTTGGCGTCACAACCCCTAATGTGCGCCGGGTCTACGTGTCAGAATCTGAAAAGTTGACTTTGCTAACATGCACCGTGCCACATGTCAACATCACAGCCGATCTGCTAAAATGCACCTGCCACGTGTCATCATCTTAAGATGCCGACAATCACCATCTACGCTAAAATACACCCTGCCACGTGTCAAAATCTCAGCGGATCACGCTAATGTGCGCCTGGACATGCGTCGCCATCACATGTTGCCGACATAAATAATTCAACTGCCGACATAAGAGTGACACGTGTCATGATCTCGCGAAGCCAAGCCAACACGTGTCGAAGATCTACGGGCGTCGCGACGCCAAAGCCTTTGGCGTCGCAACGCTGGGACCTTACCGAGGCCTATAAATTCAGCTCGATGTCAGAATTCAAATCATGTTTTCCTTGAGTTTTGTAAGGACTTTAAGGATTGCATCTTGTGTGTTTAAGTTTTTGTAATTTAAATTAAGCATTTTTACTTTTAGTATTTTATATTATGCATTTTTACTTTTTGTAATAAAATTTTATTTTATTTTCATTTTCTTCTTTTATGTTCAGTAGTTAATTTACTGCTGGGGTAAAGGTGAAGCTTTTTACTTTTATAATTTAGATTAATCTCCCTTAATTATAATATATAAATTATTTAAAACCTGACTTAATAAGGATACCGCCATATTGGTCGGTTGGTAATTATTTATAAAATGGTTTTAATCTGACTAAGCATGGATACCGCCTATATGGCCGGTTGGTTATTAATTATTAATTTGCCTTAATCAGGATACCACATATATGGCTGGTTGGTAATTATCACACAGATTTATATATTATAATAAGAGAGATTTCTAAATTATAAATAGTAAAGGTAGATTAATCTCACTTTAATTATAATATGGAAATTGTAATTTTAATAATATAAAATAAAAGTTTATTCCGCCTTAATGGCTGGTTTTAATTATGTAACATAATGTGACACCGCCTATATGACTGGTCTTTAGGTGACAGATAATTTCCGCCTATATGGCTGGTTTATGGATAAATAATAACACCACATTTATGGCTGGTTCAACTTAATTGGATAATACTGGCAATTTCCATATTATAATAATTTGAGATTTCTAAAAGTGGATCCTCTAACCCCCATCATTTTATTTTATTCTAGGGAAGTAATGAAACACAATATTCACAATTAATAATTGATTTTCTTTTTAAAGGTAATTCTTTATTTTGTTTATTGAATCTTTAGCTTAATGCTTCTTGTTGTCTGATCACCAATAAGATTGATGTGGTAAACTTAAAATGAACTAAACATAGGGATTTTAGGTTTCAGCCTTAGATTCAATAGCCCACGATCTTCCTTGAGGATAGATAATCCTTTAATAGATTTCCTTACAAGATTGACATATACCTGTCGGGCGGGGGTAGCCACAATTGGAACTTGATCTTAATGAATCTAGGTAATTTGGTTGACATAGACATATGGTTCAATTGGGTTATACTGGGTATTTGCGTCTGACCATCGATGGAGGCTTTTGCATATTTTCGTGTTCCAGGTTAGCAAACTGATTTATTACACATAGATAAGAGAATCAATTCATCTTTATAATAATATTGTGTGGAGTCACGACCCTAGATCCTTGAGTCTTTCCTTCTATTTTCCTTAGTATTTTCTTTTGTGTCTGTTTTTATTTTAATTAGCAAATCCACATTCAAACAACCAAAAGCAATCAATTCATTTCTCCCTATAATTAGATACTTGCAAATAAATAGTATCAACAATTAGTAACAACAGTAGGAATTAAGTCCTCGTGGGATCGATATTTTTATACTACTTGAACGATACGTGCGCTTGCGTTATACGTGTGTGTTTACGCCGGTCAAGTTTTTAGCGCCGTTGCCGGGGACTTATTTTTCTTGAGTTATTAATTTTGAAGCTATCTAATTTACTTGTATCTAATTTTCTTTATTTTTATCTGTAATTTTTATTTCTTTCTTTTGTTTTCAGGTGATTAAAAAAATGGAACATTATTGGGAGATTGAAAGATTACGAGCTTTAATAGAAGAAGATACACCCCAAATCTGGGAGCAACAGTCCGATTTTCTGAGGCCTGTTGTCCAGCCCAACAACTATCACTGGATGTCAGAATCAAGAAATTCTACATTTGCTCAACAGAATGAAATGGGGAGATGTGTAATATGTTATGGTAACCACCCGAGCAATCGATGTATATACCTTTCAGAGTGGCAGAATTATTGGAATCATTCAAGGTACGAAGAACCATCATATTTTCCATCTTATCCACCATCCTTCTACAATCTTCATCAAGAACCAGAACCATCAGAGGAAGATCATTTGATTCACATGCTCAAAGATTGGCTCGAGGAACGGGAATCTCAATTTGATGCACAAATTCAGATTCAAGCGGTGTCTAAACAGAGGATGACAGATCAAGTTAGACAATTAACAGATAACCTGAACCAAATGAAGAACTGAACGAGAAAATGTTTGAAGAAGATCTACCTGAACCAATCATTTCACTCAGATCAGAGCATAAAGACCTAAAAATAGACACATCTTTACATCCTCAGGTTGACACTTATGGAGCATATTTTTCACAGATGACAAATGAAGAACTGAATGAGAAAATTCTAAAATACATCTGTGAAGAAAAGGTGGAGCAAGAAACAGAGCAAATCGAGGAGCAACTGTCAGACCAAATTGAAGATCCAGAGCATTCAGGCGAAACATCATTGTTTTGGGGAGTACAAATCAAAGATATCGCCCAGAAGCTTGAAAGAATGGAACTCCCATTCAAATTCAAGCACCATACAAGACCTCATGATTTTCTTTCTTTCTTTTCAGGAACCACTAGAGCAACAAAGGTTAAAAAGGTGGCACAAGCACTGAATGAGAAAAAATTATTTTTGCCCATTTACCGTTGGAAGAGACCCTTCAAAAGCAACGCTCACGGGATTGTTTTTAATCGGACATCCAAAACGATGCTGAAACCTCCTTGACGGATAGATTTCAGTCACGTCTAGCTAAAGACGAAAAATTTAGCTCTAGCAGGGAGGCAACCCATGAACTTTGTTGTAATTTCTATTTTTATATTTTGTGTATACATGTTGTAGAGTTTTTAATTTTGTGTGTTATTTTTGTAGGGAAAAGCTCAACCAAAGCATAAGACAGAAGGAATGGTGTTTGGCAAAAATATGAGATAATTCATTAGCGATGGTTGAGTAAGGAATGGATTCTTAAGACGCATCCTAATGAATTTATACTAAGCGAATGTCGTATTACGTACACAATTCTGTTGCCTTAATTATTGCTTTGATTTGCTTTTCTGTTGTAATTATCTTTCATAGACAGGATCCAGACATTTTGACCTTTCACGATTTCTTTTGTTGTTTAGCTAACAAACATCCTCTGGAAGATACTAGTGCTATTATTACTCACCCTTTTCAGGTTCTATAAATTCAACTCATCATTGCACTTTTGAAGACATCCAGAGTAAAAAATGGAAGCCACTTCAAGAAGACGAGTTGAAAAAATCTGTGTGTTTTGCGGTACTAGTGTTGGTGCTAAGCCACAATACGTAGAAGCAGCACAGGAATTGGGTCGAGTCTTAGCTGCAAGGAATATGCACTTAGTATATGGCGGAGGCAATCTTGGACTAATGGGGATCATTTCAAAGGCCGTACAGGAAGGAGGCAGTCACGTTTTGGGAATCATCCCAAAACCCTTGGCAGAGGCAAATCTTATTGGATCATCAAACGGAGATGAACTGATCGTGCCAGGTATGTCTGAACGATTAGTAGAAATGATTAACCGTGCCGATGCTTTTATTGCTTTGCCAGGTGTCTTGGACACATTGGAGGAAATTTTTACAGTGTTATCTTGGGCGAACTTGAACATACACCAGAAACCGCTTGGACTGTACAACGTTGAAGGATTTTATGATTTTCTTTGTGTGTTTCTTGATGATGCTCGGAGAAATGGGTTCACCTATGAAAGAACTCATCTTCACTACCAGAACTGCTCTGGATCTAATAGACCAAATCTTAGCCTATGAACCACAAGTTGACTTTATCCTTTTAAAGATAAATTGGTCTGAGGACGATCGTGGTAAGAGGCGTCAGATTAATCTGGATCTTAACCTTTAATTTCCTGTAGAATTTCAGCTAACCATGTATTATCTTCTAAACTCTTCTTCTATTGTTTAAGACATTGGGGACAATGTCTCATTTAGGTTTGGGGGAGGGAATTAGTTGATCAGCACCTTGTTTTTAGTTTGTGTGTTATTTTTATTTTTAGTCCAAAATTTTTCGAAAAATACAAAAAAATTGAAAAATTTTCAAAAATTACAAAAATATTTTGCGTTTTTGTGTTTTTATTTTGACTAAAAAGGTGAAATTGGTAAGAGATAACTGAGTAAGGAGTTTCCACTCCTGAGACGTATCTCAAACCTATTTCGAAATAAGTTAATTTTTATTTATTTCCTTTTGAATTATTTAATTTGTAAATTTTCCATAATACTGACTAAAATGGATCTTCATATGCTCAGTTGACAGGTATTATCAACATGCATAGTAACATACGGACATGAGCTAAAATTGAAAAGTTTGTAATATTTAGTGCTCTAGTTTAATTGGAGGAAGCATCTTCAAAAGTAATGGAGTAAAAAAAAAATAATCTGAGATCCGAGTTATTAAATCTATAAGGGTGTTTTAACACCTAGTGCCCTAAAGCCAACTGGTTTTGGGCTCACTGGCCCAAAGCTCGCTACATGGATTAAGGATGTTGAAAAAAAATATATATATCTGAATTCTGAGTAATTAAGTCTGTAGGGGTGTCTTAACACCTGGTGCCCTAAAGCCAACTGGTTTGGGAGCCTCCGACCCAAAGCTCGTTACATAGATGGAAGATATTGTATATAAATAAAAAAAAATCAAAAAATCCGAAAAATCCGAAAAATTATTCCATTGCTACAAAAGGTGTGAAATCTTATAGAACTTTAGGACAAAAATATTACTCTCTTATCAACTGCACTTATGACTGTTGTGGGCAAAAATGAGTTGTTTAATATTTTGTTGGCTGTGTATATTGAGAGAGTGGTAAATATAATCGGAGAATTTACATATTCAGTAATTTAGAAAGAAACAAAACAACTAGTAACTTGGAGTAGAAATTTCACCTGATTAGTCACTAACTTCTTTATTCTCTTTTCTCTTGTCTTTTTGCTTTTGTGTGCATTAGTTTCACTACATTTTTACTTTTGTAAAATGTTTGTGGGTATCATTGTTGTAAACCCACACGAGACTACAACTCGTCCACTAGGGACACCTAGGGGTTTAAAGGCTTGTTGCATACGCTAAATGCAACCGTGATCCCTACGAAAGTGGCTTAGTTAAATTTTATTTTAAAGATGTTTATGTTATTTTACTCTATGTTTTGCTCGAGGACTAGCAAAATGTTAGGTTGGGGGTGTGATGAGTGGTAATTATATCACTATTTCCCACTCATTTAACCTATATTTTGTATAGTTTCTTGAGTTTTGTGAATATTTTGATGTGTTTTGTGTTATTTTGTAGATAAATAAAGTTTTAGGACATTCTGGATGTGATTTGGGGCCAAAATAGTGAAAATTGGAAAAAAGGGCAAAATGGTAATTTGGTCGCGTCGCGACGCGCAAGCCTTTGGCGTCGCCACGCCTAATGTGGGCCGAGTCCTTCCTAACGTGCGTCGGGTCTACGTGTCAGAATCTAAAAAGTTGACTTTGCTAACGTACGTCGTGCCACGTGTCAACATCACAGCCGATCTGCTAAAATGCGCCTGCCATGTGTCATCATCTTAAGATGCCGACAATCACCATATACGCTAAAATGCACCCTGCCACGTGTCAAAATCTCAGCGGATCATGCTAACGTGCGTATGGACACGTGTCGCCATCACATGTTGCCGACATCAATAATTCAACTGCCGACATAAGAGTGACACGTGTCACGATCTCACGAAGCCAAGCCAACACGTGTCGAAGATCTACGGGAGTCGCGACGCCAAAGGATTTGGCGTCGCGATGCTGGGACCTTACCGAGGCCTATAAATTCAGCTCGATGTCAGAATTCAAATCATGCCTTCCTTGAATTTTGTAAGGACTTTAAGGATTGCATCTTGTGTGTTTAAGTTTTTGTAATTTAAATTAAGAATTTTTACTTTTAGTATTTTTAGTTATGCACTTTTACTTTTTGTAATAAAATTTTATTTTATTTTATTTTTCTTCTTTTATGTTCAGTAGTTAATTTACTGCTGGGGTAAAGGTGAAGCTTTTTACTTTTATAATTTAGATTAATCTCCCTTAATTATAATATATAAATTATTTAAAACCTGACTTAATAAGGATACCGCCATATTGGTCGGTTGGTAATTATTTATAAAATGGTTTTAATCTGACTAAGCATGGATACCGCCTATATGGCCGGTTGGTTATTAATTATTAATTTGAATTAATCATGATACCGCCTATATGGCTGGTTGGTAATTATCACGCAGATTTATATATTATAATAAGGGAGATTTCTAAATTATAAATAGTAAAGGTAGATTAATCTCACTTTAATTATAATATGGAAATTGTAATTTTAATAATATGAATTAAAAGTTGATTCCACCTTAATGGCTGGTTTTAATTATATAACATAATGTGACACCGCCTATATGACTGGTCTTTAGGTGACAGATAATTTCCGCCTATATGGCTGGTTTATGGATAAATAATAACACCACATTTATGGCTGGTTCAACTTAATTAGATAATACTGGCAATTTCCATATTATAATAATTTGAGATTTCTAAAAGTGGATCCTCTAACCCCCAGCATTTTATTTCATTCTAGGGAAGTAATGAAACACAATATTCACAATTAATAATTGATTTTCTTTTTAAAGGTAATTCTTTAGTTTGTTTATTGAGTCTTTAGCTTAATGCTTGTTGTCTGATCACCATTAAGATTGATGTGGTAAACTTAAAATGAACTAAACATAAGGATTTTCGGTTTCAGCCTTAGATTCAATAGCCCACGATCTTCCTTGAGGATAGATAACCCTTTAATAGATTTCCTTACAGGATATACATATACATGTCGGGCGGGGGTAGCCACAATTGGACCTTGATCTTAATGAATCCAGGTAATTTGGTTGACATAAACATATGGTTCAATTGGGTTATATTGGGTATTTGCTTCTGACCATCGACATAGGCTTTTGCATATTTTCGTGTTCCAGGTTAGCAAACTGATTTATTACACATAGATAAGAGAATCAATTCATCTTTATAATAATATTGTGTGGAGTCACGACCCTAGATCATTGAGTCTTTCCTTCTATTTTCCTTAGTATTTTCTTTTGTGTCTATTTTTATTTTAATTAGCAAATCCACATTCAACCAACCAAAAACAATCAATTCCTTTCTCCCTATAATTAGATACTTGCAAATAAATAGTATCAACAATTAGTAACAACAGTAGGAAATAAGTCCTCGTGGGATCGATATTTTTATACTACTTAAACTATACGTGCGCTTGCGTTATACGTGTGTGTTTACGCCGGTCACGTCCCATTTCTGACTCGTAGGTCGATCTCATCTGAAGCCAGTCTTCTCCTAATCAGCAGATCCCACACATCAGAACATATGTATGTACCACATCCAGTATCAAAAATCCAATTTTTAAAACTAGTAGTGGACAAGTTTATTACAATAATAAACATAAATCCAATTTTTAAAACCATTAGTGGACACGTTTATTATAATAACAAACATACCTGAAGTCGGAGCCTTGTTCGCCTGTTGGGTTTCTATGGTCTTACCGGGATCATTTTAAGCAATGAAACAATATGCGAATACATCAAGGAGGTGCGGAATACTCACAATGATCAGTTGAGTGATGCGAGGAACAACAAAATTTCAAGATTTTCCCTCCTAGAGCTCACGGCTTTGACTGGTTTTTGCTCCTCCAAATTCGGCCATGGATGATCTCAAGCTCCAAGCTTTGTGATGTGATTCCATGCTCACGGGTGCGGTTCCCTATCACCTTCGCAAGACTCCGGAAGTGTGCTAACACTTAGGAATTTTTGCCATAAAAATTCCTTAGCTTCTCCATCATATTTGGTCAAACCAGAAAAATGAAGAGGAAGAAAAATGGCCTATGGCCGAGAGAGAGAGGAAGAGAGGAATGAGAGAGAGAGAGTTGATTTGGTTTTTTTGTTTTGTTTATCTAATACACAAAAAATAAAAGTCAAATATCAAATAAAATATTGATAAATGTCTTTCAAGCTATCAAAATCTTTCCAACCACTTACATCAATCATAAATAGTGATATTGTGTCAATCACTCAAAGTGATGTGACTTACATCACAAGAATGACTAATGATTTGACGCTTGATGTGACTTGTGGGCCGCGCTTGAATTTGAAATGTGAGTGCGCCCGCAAACACTCTCGGGCTCGGGTTCGCTAATTTCAAATTAACTAATTTTCCGTTGCGACGTAATTAAATAATTATGTCGAGCAAAATCATTATTCACATCGCTAACGAATTAATTCTAAATTAACTCGTTCGCCCGAATTAAAATCTAATTTTAATTCCGCGTCGAAATCCAATTTCGTATAATATATCGAATATATTATTTTATCGATTAATTCCAAATTAATTTTTCTCTCTCTTTAATTAATATTTTATCCCTGATAAAATATCTCCGCAATTAATCCCAGATTAATTTTCTCTCTCATCATTAATTAATCCCAGATTAATAAAGTGCGAGTCATACGTCATCGGTGAATCTTCGGGAAGTGACCCATGAGATCCCCGGATATGTTGGCAGTAAATTCGATCGTCGGACTATCCGAACACGTATGTACCTAGTACTACGCTTTTACCGATTTACAAGACAAGGCTGGCTTCTAGCAAAACGCCATGCCTACCCAATTCTCCATAAATATCCTTACAGAAATATGTGATCTATATCAGGCGTAGTATACTTAGTATTGCGTATTTCCATCCAGTATCGGATGTCACATGCAAGGCCTGGGGCTGGAAATGTGTATGCCTCGTACAAAGCACATATCGGATCTCTGGTAACTAGTCTCTATAATAGGATAAACATTACCTAGTCATAATATCCCGATAGCTGCAGCATATAAGAGAACGAGTTACGTATCCTACGTGATCATCATTTCCACTATTACTGGAGTGATACTTCCATCTCGACATCATACCCAATACACTACGATTCTCAATATACCCAGAAGAGGTGTACACAGAACCTGTTAAAGCCCTGGACGACCAAAACCAAAGTATGTTGATTGTCGCAAGTATTAGCGGTGCAAGTCTCAGGTTAAGACCAATTACACCTACCCTGATTCGGACTTCCATAGACACATAATCATACTACCAATGGAATTCCGAGGGGTCTATCCAGAGCGAAGCTATTTCTCGTACCATCGGTAAAACACAACCTCCTACTACACTTGCATGAGTATCTTATACCCAAATATATGAGAACTATGCCGTTATGCCCTCACAATGCGCACAAGTGTAATACTAGACTTTTCCGCATTATCGATGTCCAATCTCGATAATACTTAGACTAGGGATATTTAATGATTAAACCTTTATGGATTGATAATGTCTCATATCATCTCAATCCGGAACTAATCATATGGACCTTTCATCATTTATACTTCTTGGTGATCTAATCACAAATGATAAAAGAGCAATTTCCTTTGTCACATAATTAATTTGTACAACAACACCATGATCTGTACAAATAGTGACGCTATGGGTCATAACTGTCCAACAATCTCCCACTTTGCCTATAGCCAGTCACTCGAGGATCTTACACTCGAACTTTGTACGGTTTGCTCAAATTACTGAGAAAAGACTTTCGTCAGCAGATTTGCATGATTATCATCTGATGTGATTTATATGATCATCACATCGCCACTATGTATGATCCAAACGAATCAGATGAATAGTCAAAGTATATATCTGGATCGTTGATGAGACCAGTAATTCTTTAGCCTGTGTTGAAGCCTAGCTCAGCTGCTAATAGAACTATATCTAATCTAATTAGATGATTATCAATCCAGAAGGCTTCTATTGCTGCCTTAGCCGCAGCAATATTCTGCTTTTGTTGTTTATTCGGTAACAGTATCTTGCATGGAAAATTTCCAGCTCACTGTTCCGTTATTCAAACTGTATAGTACCGCTGTTACGATTTATAGTCGTTTTATATCTGTTCGGAAACTTGCAGTAGTGAACCCAGTCACTTCAAGTTCTCATTCTCCATAGTTTAAGACAGCATCCTTAGTTCCTCTAAGATACTCAAGGATGTTCTTAATATCAATCCAATGACTATCACTTGGATTGGCCCGAATGTGACTCCATATGCTCAAAACATATGAGACACCAGGTCGCGTACATGTATTTCAATGTACGAGTTCTCGGAGAGTATTAACAACTTTAAATCTATCCCAGTAGATCTTTATTCCTAGAATAAAGGTTGTCTCTCCCAAAAATTCTACGGAGAATTTTTCATGAAAGCCAAGCTTTCACCGATTAAATTATGGGAATATCATTTCCAAGAAATGATATATCATTATTTATTTAGGACAGTCATTGTCAGTGTGCTCCCACTATCCCTCTTATATACACAAGAATCATTTTCGTTTTGAATTAAATCATATATCATTATGATTACATCAAAACGTTAATTCCAAGAACGCAATGTTTGCCTCAATCCATCCATGGATCGAATAACCTGCAAACCTTGTTTGCTTGTTTTGGTACGAAAAAACCGTCAGGATGTTGTAAACATCCTCCAAAAGGTTTCCATTTAAGGAAAGCGATTTTGACGTTCAGGTGCCATATTTCATGAATGAAACATGCAGCTTCAGCAAGCATTATCCAAATGGATTTACTGTGGCAACAGGTAAAAGGTTTCGTCGTAATCGACACAATGTTGATAACGATACTTTTTCGCTACAAGCCTAGATTTGTACGTTGGTATGTTGCCTTCCTTGAAGACCTATATAGTACCGATAGCCACAATGCCTTGCGGTACATCAACTAGTATCCAAACTTGGTTGATTTACATGGAATCCATTTCGGATATCATGGAACTTTGCCATAATAGGGAGTTGATACCTTGTATCACTTCCTCATACGTAGTCAGTTCGTTTTCCTTAATAAGATTGACATCTTTATGAGGTGAGATCAGAAACCCATACCCCAGGTTGTTTTCTGACTCTCTCCGACCTACGCGGTTCTTGTGTATTCGAAGATTACTAGTATAGTTTCATGTTTGATGAACTATTTGTGTTCCATTAAGGAATTGGTGCCTGGAACAGTATTACTCCGATTTTCATCGAGTTTTACTTTCCTCTCACTTGCCACTGCATATCGGTATTCCTCTTAGGAAAACCGCATGGTGAGCAACAATTACATTGTTCTCGTGTGAGTTGTTTAAGTACTATACTTTGGTTTCCCTAGGATAACCTACAACTAAGCACTTATCCGATTTGGGTTTTGGTTTGGTATCATCCAAACATATGCCTAGCATTCCCAAATCATCAGGAATGAGAAAACCCAGTTTCTTTCATGTTCATATCTAATATGAGGTCTGTCAAATAGATTCTATGGAACCTTATTCAAAATAAGTTCTGCACTGTTTATGCGTATCCTTTGAAGGAAATGGTAGCTCAGAGCGACTCAGGATTAACCTTATCATGTCCAACAAAATTCAGTTTCTCTGTTCGGACACACCGTCAGATTGACATGTTCCTGGAGGAGTCCTTATTGAAAGAATACTATACTCTTTCAAGTATTTGAGAAACTTATTGCTTAAGTATTTTCATCATGGTCTAACTGTGACGATTTAATACTTTAGTCGATCTGTTTATCTACTTCGTATCGAAACTCTAAAAGTTTCTGATTTATGTTTCAAAAGAAACACATAACCATAACGCAATTTCACATCCGTAAAGGTCACGAAACATTCATATCCACCTCTAGCCTAGCTAGACATGGGCCCACTTACGTCACTATGAACGAGGGCTAACAGATCGGTGGCACTTGCACTTTTACCAAGTAAAAGGTATTTTAGGCACTTTGCCTAATAAACTAGATTCGTAGACATTATTTGAATAGAATCAAATCTGTCCTAGTACCCACTCTTCGAAAGTGTGGATATATGAGTCTTGTTAATTGTGTCCCAGACAACAATGCCACTTATAAGTCTCAACTGATTAAATCAGTTTGAGCTATTTGTTTGTCATGTCATATGTATGAGATTTATTTATATTCAAAATATAAATACTGTTATTCACATCTAATGTGTTTATCTCAATATCATCTTTATATAATAAAACACTTTAGTGTTCTAGAATATAAAGGTATACCCGTAACGGGTTAAACCCTGATAAAGAGATAATGTATCTAGTCAAACTAGTTACATTGTAACTGTTTCCTAATTTAAGTACACACCCGAAATGTAGTTCCTAAACTTAGGTATCTACGGTTAAAACAGCGACTTTCGTCCCGTTTTCGATTCGCAGATAAATCTCAACTGAAGTCAGTATCCTGCTTATCAGCAGATTCTGCACACCAGTACATATTTATGTACCACATCCAATATTTTAAATCCAATTTTAATACTAGTAGTGAACATGTTTATGACAAACATATTTGAAGCCGGAGCCTTGTACCGTCTTCAATTCCTTCATGTCTGCCTTGTCCATACGGCAGTCACGCTTCAGTGACCCCATTTGCCATTGTTTAGGCAGACATTTTGGGATATGTCATTTGTCTTCCCAGAAGATTATAATGATTTTGCCTTTGCCCCTTTTCCACACCCCAGAAGCCTTTGGCCAAGCCTTGGCCTTCCGGAATGTCGAAGTAAGATGCGCGCCTTGCGCTTCTTGCCTAATTGAAAACTTTGGCTTTGTCTCCTTGAGTATAGCCATTAATCTCCAAGAGTTTACTATTACAATTTGTTCTTCTAAGATTTAAGGATAGATATATGAAGATCCTTCAATTTCATTATCATACTATAAGGATCTAATCCTTAGTTCTGACTAAGAAATTAAGGAGTCTATGTGGCAAGCATAATGGATTAAGCACTAAAGTTATCATCACATGAATCTTCCAAAGATCATGCTCTACTATTTGCTTAACTCCGGGCTTAGGCCTAAGATGTTATTTTATCAAATAAAGTAACTTCTGTGTTTTCAGGACTATCTTGAAGTTTTATTCCCAATTTGAAAATTAAAGTCGTTTAAATACATTTTCACCCAGGATTATGTTTTAAACACTAATCTTTCAATTTATCTTGATTGCTATAGTCTAACTATCCAATCAACGATTTTAGGTACTATTCATTATATTGATTACTATAGTCCAACTATATAATCAACTATAATTCAATTGGTTAAATTCAATTATATTGATTACTATAATCCAATTATAAAATCAACTATTAATTGAAATAGTTTTAATACAGTCCAACTGTTTTATTAAAACAACGATTAAATATTAGTCCAACTAATAAATAATTTATTTGACGAAAAATTTGTAATGAGCGCATATGGCAAGTAACTAAACGAATATTGCAAATTTAATACTTGCCTCCCACTATTTTTCGGCGAGCCTCTAACCCTCTGTGGAGTACTCGGGAAACCTTGTTTCCTAGTGGGCTAGGATCCCGCTAAATAACACACAATCTTGACTTTGGCCAACAAATTGTATGATAATTAACTAGGTAGATCTCTAAGATCAATTGGATCCCATCCAATTCCTAGATCCAATAGGTGGACATCCAATTCCGAAATATATATCTTATATATGCCAATATATCCAATATTTTGCCTAACATTTTTCCTCTGAATCAACTAAGCATTGGCTTTGGCACAACAAATTTAGTGATCCCAGTCAAGCGGAACCCATTGACCATAGAAAGCTTCGTAATCAATATCGATGGACAAGAAGTGATCTTGACTTTGGTCAACAAATCATAACTTGGACAAGACACCAATATGGATCAAAGCCTTCATGATTCAAACACATCCTCGTGACCGGCGTAATCACACACGTATAACGCAAGTGCACGTATCGTTCAAGTAGTATAAAAAGTATCGATCCCACGAGGACTTAATATCTATTCTATTAATTTTATAAGGTCAAGTGATTACTAATATCTAACAAATTGTTTGAAAGGATAATGATAATTCTAAATTTAAAACAAGTAAAAGAAATTGAGAGTAGATTAATGAGAATTAAAACTATCTAGGGTTGTGAATTCTTCCAATATTAATTAAAAGATGAAGTAGTTAAATCATAGTTGGGTAAATATTGATTTATTAATCTGGAATATTAAATTATGTAAAAGCCTCTTCCGATGGTCATTTACAAATACCTAGTTTAATTCAATTGAATCATATGTCTATGTCAACCAAATTACCTAGATTCATTAGGTTTGAATTCCAATTATGATTACCCCCGCCCAACAGGTATATTCCTATCCTGTAAGGAAATCTATTAAAGGTTTATCTATCCTTAAAGAAGATCGTGGGTTGTTGAGTATAAGGTCTTTAAACTTAAAGTCCCTATGTCTAGTTCATTTTAGGTTTATCTATTCAATTTTATTAGTGATCAGTTAATAAAAAGGCATTAAGATTATGACTCAACAAATAACTCTTTAATTACCCAAACTATAATCTAATCCTTTTTAAAACCGGTGATATTAGATTTTATCACAACCCTAGATATTTAATTTAGTTACAACACATAGCTAAAGCTGATATAAACTTAAAAGACATAAAATGAAATTACTAAAAAGTAATAAAAAGAAATGCTAAGGTAAAAGGAATTAACTTCTACTATTCACTATTTAGATATCTCCCATAAAATAATATATATAATCTTGTGATATTTAAATCAACCGTCCGGAATGGCGGTATCCTGATTAAGTCAAATTCAAATATACCAGCCATAAGGCGGAACAGAAATATAAACTTAAACCAACCGTCCAGTATGGCGGTATCCTCATTAAGTCAGGTTTAACCAATTTAAATTGAATAACCAACCGTCCGGAATGGCGGTATCCTTTATTAATTCAGGTTTTAATTAGTTTATATATTATATTTTAAGGGAGATTAATCTAAATAGCAAAAGTAAAAGAATTAACTTTTTACCTCAGCATGGAGAAGTTAGCTCCTCATGGATGAATGAAAACTACTATTTATAGAAGAGAATTACTACTACAAACGTAAATAAAACTGAATAAAAGAAACTAAAGAAGAGAACTCTCAATTTATTTATAAGGATTTCAGAGGATGAGGTACATTTGAAACTTAAGAAATCAAACTCAATTTATAGGCAAAAAAATTCAATTCTTTATTATTATTTTTCTGATTTTTTTTTTATTATTATATTTTTTTTTGGATCGCTGAATTTTCGACACGTGGCATGGTGGCTAAAAAAAACGGCTCGTTGAATTTTTGACACGTGGCATGCGGTGCACGTTAGCAGATTGCTTGTGATGATGACACGTGGCATGGTGCACGTTAGCAAAGTCAAACTTGGAAACTTTGACTTGTTGATCTGGCGCATATTAGCAGTCTCCGGTGCCCGTTAGAGGTCGGGATGCCAAGGGTTTCGGTGTCGAGACGCCCAAAATTACCAAAATACCATTTTTGCCAAATTTCACCAAATTTCACAGTTTTGCTCCAAATCACCTCCAGAATGTCCTGAAACTTTATTTATCTACAAAATAGCATAAAACACACAAAAAATATTCACAAAACTCAAGAAACTATACAAAATATTAAGTTAAATGAGTGGGAAATAGTGATAGTTTTACCACTCATCACACCCTCAAACCTAACATTTTGCTAGTCTTCGAGCAAAATAAAATAACATAATAAAATTTAACTAAGCCACTTTCGTAGGGATCACGATTGCATTTAGCATATGCAACAAGCCTTTAAACCCCTAGGTGCTCCTAGTGGACGAGTTGTAGTCTCGTGAGGGTTTACAGCAATGATACTCACAAACATTTTATAAAAGTAAAAAGGTAGTGAAACTATTGCACACAAAAGCAAAAAGACAAGAGAAAAGAGAATAAAGAAGTTAGTGAATAATTAGGTGAAACTTCTACTCCAAGTTTACTAGTTGTTTTGTTTCATTCTAAATTACTGAATAAGTAAATTCTCCGATTATTTTATCATTCTTCATATACACAGCTAACAAAGTTTTATTCAACTCATTTTTGCCCACAACAGTCATAAGTGCAGTTGATAAGAGTGTAATATTTTTGTCCTAAAGTTTTATCAAAGTTCACATCTTTTGTAGTAATGGAATAAATTTTCTGATTTTTCTGATTTTTTCTTTGATTTTTTTTTCTCTATTTTTTATTTATATACAATACCTTCCATCTATGTAGCGAGCTTTGGGTCAGTGGCTCCCGAACCAGATGGCTTTAGGGCACCAAATGTTAAGACACCCCTACGGACTTAATTACTCAGACTTCAGATAATATATATTCATCATTTTTGATCCATGTAGCGAGCTTTGGGCCAATAATTCCTAAACCAGTTGGTTTTAAGGCACTAGGTGTTAAAACACCCTTACAGACTTAATAACTCGGATCTCAGATGTAAATTTTTTTTTTTATTCCATCACTTTTTGAGATGCTTCTCCAATTAAACTGTAGTACTGAATATTACAATCTTTTCAATTTTATATCATGTCCGTATGTTACTATGTATGTTGATAATACCTGCCAACTGAGCATATAAGATCTATTTTAGTCAGTTTTATGGAGAATTTACAAATTAAATAATTCAAAAGGAATTAAACAAAAATTAACTTGTTTCGAAAAAATGGGTTTGAAATACGTATCAGGAGTGAGAATTCCTTACACAGCTATCTCTTACCAATTTCACCTTTTTAGTCAACATAAAAACCATAAACAAAAAGAAATAACTTCTACTAGTCATGGTGTGTGACTAACTGTCGAATGGAATTCTCGTTGTAGATTCCCCAGAGAGAGGGTGGAGCGAGGCTCACTTAAGTACCCAAGCCTCTTAGGCTCTTATCGCTTGGTGACAGGAATAAACAACGAGTCCTCCAAACTAGTCTATCACAACAAGCTACTGGTGAATGATTATCTAGGTGCCTTCACAGCTTTTCCTTATAGAAAGGTAGTGAGTGAAGGAAGACACCAAACCATCACCTAGCTTTAAATATGCCTTTGTTTTTTAAATTTATTATTATTTTTTTTTTTATTTTTTTTTATTTTTCGAAAAATTTTGGACTAAAAATAAAAATACAATAAAAACAAGATACTATTAACTATTCCTCACCCCCAAACCTAAATGAGACATTGTCCCCAATGTCTTAAACAGTAGAAGAAGAGTTTAGAAGATAGTACCTGGTTGGCTGAATTACTACAAGAAAATTAAAGGTTAAGATCTAGATTTATTCGACGCTTCTTACCACGATCATATTCGGACCATTTTATCTTTGAAAGGATAGGGTCAACTAGTGGTTCATATGCTAAGAGTTGGTCAATTAGCTCCGGAGTTCTGGCAGTTCTGGCAGTAAAGAGTAGTTCTTTCAAAGGTTTTGACACGAACCCATTTCTCCGGGCATCATCAAGAAACACACAAAGAAAATCATAAAATCCATCAACGTTAAACAGCCCAATTGGTTTCTAGTGTATGTTCAGGTTCGCCCAAGATAGTCAAGATAGTAATATAAAAATTCCTCCAATGTACCCAAGCCACCTGGCAAAGCAATAAAAGCATCAGAACGGTTAATCATTTCCACTAGTCGTTCAGACATACCTGGCACGATCAGTTCCTCTCCGTTTGATGATTAAATAAGATTTGCTTCTGCCAAGGGTTTTGGGATGATTCCCAAAACATGAATGCCTCCTTCCTGTACGGCCTTTGAAACGATCCCCATTAGTCCAAGATTGCCTCCACCATATACTAAGTGCATATTTCTTACAACTAAGACTCGACCCAATTCTTGTGCTGCTTCTACGTATTGTGGTTTAGTACCAACACTACTACCACAAAAACACAAGATTTTTCAACTCGTCTTCTTGAAGTGGCTTCCATGTTTTACTCTGGATGTCTTCAAAAGTGCAATGATAAGTTGAATTTATAGTACCTGAAAAGGGTGAGTAAAAATAGCACAAGTATCTTCCAAAGGACGATTAGTAGCAAAATAGTAAAATAAATCGTGATAGTCAAAAAGTTCTGGATCCTGTCGGAGAAAACAACAAAACAAATCAATTATTAGAAAAAGACAAAGAGATATAATATGTACAAGAAAAGTAGCGGCTTGATTGACATCTATGCGTCAGGAACAAGCTTCCCATCCAATTTTCTTATAAATTGGAAAACAGGGTCTTTTTGAGTCAGATTCCCAAGACTTAATTGTTGTCTTTCTTTTTGGAATTGTGTGTGTAATTTGTGAATGGCTATATGAACATATCCACTGGGATGCGTCTCAAGAGTCGAAGATATATCATCTACAGACTCCTTACTAAGCCCCCTAATGAATTTAATTTTATCTTCATGATTATCAGACACCATTCCTAAAGAACGACAACGAGTATTGCAATTCCAACGCGCACATTTGTAACAAACACCCATTTTCTTAGCTCTACGTTTCTTTGCATAGGTGCTTCTTTCAAAACCAGGTAAATAAGAACTACAAGTCTCAGAATACTCACCTGATAGAGGGACATGTGCTTCGATTACCCAACAAATATCAGTAAGAATACCTTTGATCATCAGTAGTCTCATTCGTTCCAAGCGAGCTTTGAAAACTTTTATCAGAGATTTTTTAGGGAAATAAGGAAATTCCTTGTGAAGACTTGCGAGAGCTTCTTCCATCTTGAAATGTCTTAATCTGCAAAAACTAAACACACAAAATTAAATCATAGCAAATCACAATATATACACAAATTGCATGGGTTGCCTCCCTGCGAGCATTAAGTTTTAAGTCGTCAGCTAGATGTGATTGCCTGAACGTTATGCTGGATCTGAAAGTGTGACACTTTCTTTTTGTCGCTCCAACGGTTCTCCCCAGTAGTGCATGACACGCTGACTGTTAACTTTGAATGTGTTGTTGGTCTTGGGATCCAGTAACTCTACAGCTTCATATGGTAAAACCTGAGTGATCACAAATGGACCTGACCACCTTGATTTCAACTTTCTAGGGAAAAGTTTCAACCTCGAGTTGTACAACAACATCTGTTGCCTTGGTTTCAATTGTCTGTGCACTATTTTTAGGTCATGCCATTTCTTGGTCTTTTCCTTGTACAATTTGGCATTCTCATAAGCTTGTAGGCGAAATTCCTCCAATTCATTGAGTTGGTGAAGTCTTTTCTTTCCTACAGCTTGTGGATCAAAATTCAACTTCTTCAGTGCCCAGTACGCCTTGTGTTCAAGCTCAACTGGCAGATGGCATGCTTTCCCAAAACCAAATTGATATGGGGACATACCAATGGGTGTCTTGTAAGCTATCCGGTAGCCCATAATGCATCATCTAGTTTTGTTGACCAGTCCCTCCTTGTTGATCCAACAATTCTCTCCAAGATTCTTTTGATTTCTCTGTTTCAAACTTCAACTTGCCCATTTGACTGTGGATGGTAGGCTGTGGCAACCTTGTGAGTAACTCCGTATTTGGATAGGAGTGCATCAAAATATATGTTGCAGAAATGAGAGCCACCATCACTGATGATTGCACGAGGTGTTCCGAACCGAGTGAAAATATTCTTTTTCAAGAATTTGATCACCACTTTTGAATCATTGGATGGTAGTGCAATTGCTTCAACCCATTTTGAGACGTAGTCTACACAACAAAGATGTACAGGTTTCTGAATGATGGAACAAAGGGTCCCATGAAATCAATTCCCCAGACATCGAATATCTCCACTTCTAGAATATTTGCAACGGTCATTCATTTCTCCTCAAATATTCCCCATTCTCTGACATCTGTCACATTGAAGAACAACAAGTGAGCATCTTTAAAAAGAGTGGGCCAGAACAAACCTGATTGAAGGACTTTAGCTGCAGTTTTATTCCCGCTGAAGTGTCCGCCGTATGGTGATGAATGACAGTGTTGCAAAACACTGTTGACTTCTTCTGTGGAACACATCGTCTCAGTAATTGATCAGGACATCGTTTGAACAGGTACGGCTCATCCCAAACATATGTTTGACTCTTTGAAGAATTTCTTCCATTGCTGAGTTGTCCATTCCAACGACCATTTTCCTGATACTATGTAGTTGACATAGTCAGCATACCAAGGGACTTCCTGTTGTTTTATGGCAGACAACTGTTCATCTGGAAAAGTTTCTTTAATTGATAGTTCTTTGCCAGTTGTTTCTCCATTCTCGAGCCTCAATAGATGATCTGCCACTTGGTTTTTTGTTCATTTCCTATCTCTGATCTCCACATCGAATTCTTGCAGAAGAAGTATCCAACAGATCAATCTGGGTTTGGCATCTTTCTTTGTGATCAGGTATTTGATTGCTGAATGATCTGTGTAGACCACCACTTTGGGACCCAACAGATAAGAGCGGAATTTGTCAAAAGCGAACATAACTGCAAGCAACTCATTTTCAGTGGTTATGTAGTTGAGTTGAGCTTCATTCAAAGTTCTACTGGAGTAGTAAATGGTGTGGAATATCTTTGCTTTGCATTGTCCGAAAACTGTACCTACAGCAAAATCACTAGCATCACACATTACCTCAAATAGAAGGGTCCAATCTGGTGCTACTATGATGGGGGCAGAAACCAGCTTCTGTTTTAAGATCTCAAAAGCTTCCTGGCATTCTTTGGTGAAGTTGAAAGACACATCTTTTTCCAGAAGATTGCAAAGAGGTTTTGCAAATTTGGAAAAATCTTTGATAAATCTCCTGTAAAAACCTGCATGTCCAAGAAAACTTCGAATTCCTTTGACTGATGTTGGTGGAGGTAGTTTTTCAATTGTCTCTATCTTTGCTTTGTCTACTTTGATTCCCTTTTGTGAGATTCGGTGTCTAAGAACTATGCATTCCTGCACCATAAAATGGCATTTCTCCCAATTGAGTATCAGATTTGTATATTCACACCTTTGTAACACCTGTTCCAGATTTTTCAAACAATGATCAAAAGAATCTCCAAACACATAAAAATCATCCATGAAAACCTCCATATTTTGCTCCAGCATGTCTGAGAAGATGGCCATCATGCAACGCTGAAATGTGGCATGGGCATTACATAATCCAAATGGCATCCTGTGGAAAGCAAAAGTACCATAGGGACATGTAAATGTGGTTTTCTCCTGATCTTCTGGGGCGATAGCAATCTGATTGTACCCTGAATATCCATCCAGAAAGCAATAGAACTCATGTCCCGCCAATTTGTCCAGCATCTGATCAATGAATGGCAGCGGAAAATGATCATTCCTCATGGCTTTTTTCAGCTTCCTCTAGTCCATATATACTCTCCATCCAGTCACCGTTCTTGTTGGGATTAGCTCATTCTTTTCATTGGTAACCACAGTAATTCCTCATTTCTTCGGCACACACTGCATAAGACTTACCCAACTACTGTCTGAGATAGGGTAGATGATGCCAGCATCCAACCATTTGATGATTTCTTTCTTCACAACTTCCTTCATGATTGGATTGAGTCTCCGTTGATGTTCTACTGTGGGTTTGTACTCATCGTTCATCAGGATCTTGTGCATGTAGAATGATGGATTAATGCCTCGAATGTCTGCTATAGTCCAGCCAATGGCTTTCTTATGCTCTCGGAACACTCTCAATAACTTTTCTTCCTGCTCCAATGTTAGAGAAGATGAAATAATAACAGGTAATTCAGAAGATTTTCCAAGAAATGCATACCTGAGATGACTGGAGGAGTAACTTCAACTGTGGTGGTTCTTCAATCGAAGGCTTGATCCAGTCTTTCTTTGGTAGTTCCAAACTTTCAATTGGTTGTGTCACTTTGAAACGAAATGGCTTGTCAAGATAGTTGATACATTCCATAATTTCAGCATCTAACTCAGTTTCAGTCATGTTGGTGATGCAAGCTTCAAGTTTGTCCGTATGAACTGTATCAGTATCATGAATGATACTATCAACAACATCAATTCTGAAACATTCTTCCTCTTTTTCTTCACTTGGGAATTTCATGGCTTTGAAAATATTGAAGGTAACTTCTTGGTCCTGAACTTTCATGGTCAGTTCTTCTTTTTGTACATCAATCACTGTTCGACCTGTTGCTAAGAATGGTCTCCCAAGGATGATTGGCACATCTTTGTCTTCATCCATGTCAAGGATAATGAAGTCTGCTGGGAGAATGAGTTTATCAACTTTAACCAGCACATCTTCAACAACTCCTCTTGGAAATACGAGCGTTCTATCAGTAAGTTGTAGTGAAACTGAGGTAGGCATTGCTTCTCCAATTTGCAGTTTCCTGTAAATGGAAAAAGGCATTAAATTAACACTTGCACCTAAATCACATAAAGCCTTACCGAAGTTATGTTCTCCTATGATGCAAGGAATGGTGAAACTTCCAGGATCCTTCAACTTTGGGGGAAGTTTTCTCTGAATGATGGCGCTGCATTCTTCTGATAATGCTACTGTCTCATAATCTCCCAATCTTCGTTTTCGTGAAAGAATGTCTTTCATGAATTTAGTATAACTGGGCATTGTTCCAAAACTTCTGCAAAAGCGATGTTGATTGCATCTTTTTGAAAACCTCCAAGAATCGAGCAAACTGCTTGTCCAATTTGCTTTTCTGAAGATACTGAGGAAAAGGTGGAGGTGGAGTGATCTGTTCTTTTTCCTTTGCTTCTTTTTCATTTATTTCTTTTTCATTTATTTCTTTTTCCTCCATCTGTTTCTTTGCTTCTTTTGGAATATCTTCAACGGTTGCCTTGATTCCAACATATTTGTTGATTTCAGTACCACTTTTCAAGGTGATGGCTTGACATTGCTCCTACCCTCGGTTCCTCGGATTTGGTTCTGTATTGTTGGGAAGATTTCCTGGTGGTCTGTAAATCTGAGCATTGGCTAGTTGTCCAATTTGATTCTCCAGTGCTTTGATGGAAGCAGATTGGTTTTGAAACATAGCATCATATGCTGCTTGTTGCTTTTTGAACATCTCTGCAAGCCAATCTTTCATTTCTGGGTCTTTTTCAAACTCCTGCTTTTGTTCTGTTGCTGGAATCCAGGTGGTGGATAGTTCTTTTGCCCTGAATTATTGCTCCATGAGAAATTGGGATGATTCCTCCACCATGGATTGTAGGTGTTGGAATATAGATTGTTCCCCTGTCTGTTGAAATTGTTGACATAATTCACCGTTTCTTCATGTTGATTTTGTTCTGGTGCTTCTCCATATGGTGAATTTGTGGATCCAATGTTGCTTTGCATACCGAGAGTCTCCATGAATTTGCCATAATTGATCTAGTTTGGCACTGGACTGCTGATTGGCTCCAACTTCATAAATTCCAGCAATTCGTTGAATCATGCTCCTTTCTGTGGCCAAAAGGAATTGTTGTTGGCCATTCTTCGATTAGGTCACAGGCTTGATCTTCTCCTTTTTCCATCAAAGATCCTCCAGCAGGAGCATCAATTGTGGTTCTCATCAGTCCAGAAAGTCCATTATAGAATGTTTGGACTTGAAGCCATTTTGGAATCTCATGGTGAGGACATTTCCGGAGCAAATCTTTGTACCTTTCCCATGTTGGATAATATGACCCATAGCGTCACTATTTGTACATATCATGGTGTTTTGTACAAATTAACTATGTGACAATGAAATTGCACTCTCATCGTTTGTGATTAGATCACCATAGATATAAATGAAGAGAGGTCCATATGATTAGTTCCTGGATTGAGAATGATATGAGACAGTATCATTCCACGAAGGATTAATCATTAAATATCCTAGCCGGAGTATTATCGAGACAGGACATCGATAATGCGGAATAGGCTAGTATTGCACTTGTGCGCGTTGTGAGGGCACAACGGCATAGTTCTCATATATTTAAGTATTGGATACTTATGCAAGTGCGATAGGAGGTTTGTTTCACCGATGGTACGGGAAACAGCTTCGCTCTGGATAGACCCCTCGGAATCCCATTGGTATTATGACTATGTGTCTATGGGAGTCCGACATCAGGGTAGGTGTATTTGGTCTTAACCTGAGACTTGCACCGCTAATGCTTACGACAATCAATATACTTTAGTTGAGGTCGTCTAGGACTCTTACCGGTTCTGTGTACGCCAACTGCTGGGTATATTGAGAATCGTAGAGTATTGGGTGTGATGTCAAGACGGAAGTATCACTTCAGTCATAGTGGAGATGATGTCACGCAGGATACGGTATTAGTGCTCTTAAGTGTTGCAACCATCGGGATATTATGACTAGGTCATGCATATCCGATTATAGAGACTAGTTACCAGACATCCGACATGTGCTTCGGACGGGGCAGACACTTATCCAGCCCCAGCCCTAGCACGTGACTATCCGATACTGGGCCGATATACACAATACTTGGTATACTACGCTTGATACAGATCTTAAATATTCTTAGATGGATATGTCCGGAGAATTGGGTAGACTTGGTGCTTTGCTAGAAGCCAACCTTGTCTTGTAAATCGGTAAAACGTAGTACTTGGTACTCACGTGTTCGGATAGTCCGATGACCGATTTGACTACCAACATATCCGGGGATCTCATGGGTCGCTTCCCAAAGATTCACCGATGACGTATGACTCGCACTTTTATTAATCTGGGATTAATATGATGAGAGAGAAAATTAATCTGGGATTAATTACAGAGATATTTTATCTGGGATAAAATATCAATTTAAAGAGAGAGAATGATTAATTTGGAATTAATCGATTAATTAATATATTTGATATATTAAACGAAATTGGATTTCGACGCGGAATTAAATTAGATTTTAATTCGGGCGAGCGAATTAATTTAGAATTAATTCGTTAGCGATGTGAATAGTGATTTCGCTAGGCGTAATCATTTAATTACGACGCGACGGAAAATTCGTTAATTTGGAATTAGCGAAACCGAGCCCGAGAATATTTACGAGCGCATTCGCATTTCGAATTCGAGCGCGGCTCGTCAAATCGCTAGTCGCATCTAGCGTCACATCAAGCGTCAAATCATGTCACTTTGAGTGATGTGACAATTGATTAGATTGATTGATTGAAATGACTTGATGTGAGTGGTTGGAATCAACTTTTTGAAAGTTGAAAGACATATATTGTTTTATATCTTCCTTTGACTTTTGAAAGACAAAAGAAGTGTATTTGCTTTTATTTTTGTAGAAAATATAAAGCAAATATAAACCTATTTTCCAACACACTTTTCACTTCTCTCTCTCACCATTTCTCCTCCTTCACTCACGCCATTTCTGTTTCTAAGGGCAGTGAACTGTCGACTTTTAAGAAGCAAAAATGGAGGGAAGCAAGTGTGTTTTGTGGCAAAACAAGAGTGCTAGCACACTCCGAGATCAATGCGAAGGTGATATGGAAGTCCACCCATGAGCCGGGATTCAAATGATGAAGCTTGGAGCTTCAAATCATGAAGACAAGGGGCGAAATTCACTATTCACAGCAGCCCACTGCCTTGAAAAAGTGAGCAGAATTCGAATTTTTGTTGCCCAAATCGTCGCTCAACCGCTCGATGTAAGTATTCCGCACTTCCGTCGTTGTATTCACTTATGATTCATGCTTGAGTTTTGATCTTAGGACCTATAGAAACTCCAACAATGGCATCAAGAGACTAGGTTAAAAGCATGAAAAAGTTAGGGCTAAAATTTGGGCAAACTTGATTTTGAGCATGATAAATTAAATTGGATGGATTTGTATGCTTAATTGTGTTTGAATTGAAGATTGATTGGGTCAATTTCAAGAAAATTTGATTGGATCATTTTTTCCCCAAATTTCCTCCTTGGCCGAAAATGTGATGCCCTTTAATGTCTTGGGATTTTTGATTTTTGACAATTGGATGTGTTGGAAATCATTCGGGAATATGATTTGATGTCGATTGCGGAATCAATTGGATTGAATTCGAATCGGACGAAAAATCCCCAAATTGCCAAGTATGTTCATAAAGCTTGAAATTGGGTAAAATTGATTTAAGCATGCAATTATGAAATTGGATGATAAGTATGCTTGAATGTATTTTAATTGATGATTGGTTGGATCAATTTGATTAAATATTGTTTGGAACAAATTTCCCCAATTTTGATGTGTTGGCCGAATAGGAGTATGCCCTAAATCTTGGTAATTTTGTTTCGTTGATCATTGGATGACTTGAAACGATTGAGGATGTTGATTTAATGTTAATTTGGATTTAATTGGATTGATTCGGATTGACATAAAATTAGTCCACATTACCGAGAGTATTAAAGCATGTAATGGGTTTGATTTTAATCTTAATGTGTTGGACATGTGATGATGAAAATGAGCATGATTAGTTAGCCTAATTTGTGTTTTAGAAATGTTAATTATGGTGATTAATCATGATATACACTTTAGGTAATTAAATTGCGAAATTGGATTTGTGTAATTTAATTAATTGGGCTAATTTTGGAAATTGAGCTTGAATTGTTGTTATTGGGCTTTGTTGTACAAAGTTTGGTTTAGGCAAAAATTGGTTGGATCCAATTGGGCCCAAAACCGCATCCATAAAACCCAAATGCAACATAATGGACCTTTGTAGTTTAATTGGGCCTAATGGGCCAAGATTAATTTATAGGCTTATGGGGTAACTCCCGGATTGGATTTTGGTTATTCGGTTTGACCCGAGTTGACCAAAAGACCACGCCTTAAGAAATTAATTAAAAGCCCATTAGACTTTAATTAAATTAATATTGGATATTAATCGGGCTTTGAGACCCGTTGCGATTAAATTTGGAATTTAAGTCGAAAAAGGTTTATTATTAAAGTGTGTTATTTAATTTGGAATTAAATAGTGAATTAGAATTAAATACAAATTGAATTGGATTTAATTGTGTAGTTTAATTTAATTCGGGAATTCGTACTTTAAGTACTTATTCGCAAAAACGAGTTTGACTCGAACAAAATCAAATCGTTGTTTGAACATTGGATGATCATTAATTATCAGATTAATTAATTGGATTAGATTGATTGATAACATGCTTGAGTGAATACATGGTTGTGATGCATGAATAATGTATATCGGATGGATATTAGATGGATGGGGCAATTTTAGAAATAATTGTAATAAATTTGATTTATTAATTGGACCTGCGTGTCCAGCCTTATCACCTCTTATTCTTTGTATTCTCTTCTCACCTATTCCCCTCAATGTAAATGAGGTTTCTTTAGAAATGTACTGTAAGGGTAGAAGAAATATTTGTGCTAGCGGGAGAGAGAAAGTGAGAGATTTGATCTAGGATCAATGTGTAAAATATCCATCCACATATCATTATTATTTTATCATATGCGCTTTATTATGTGTTTAGAATGCATGTTTAAGGGTGTATGATGATGAGACCTTAACAAAGATAATAAATTGGTTGCCAATTTGCACACGAAAAACCCTCATCAAATATCATGCGTTTTTCCTTCCATTGAGTGATTCTCACTCAAGATCCGAGACGGCATTGGGTTGTTGGCCAAAGTCAAGCCCTTTGTCTGTCAAAGATGTGTTTGAATCACGAAGGCTTTGTTACATGTCAGTGTCTTGTCCAAGTTGTGGTTTGTTGGCCAAAGTCAAGACCACTTCTTGTCCATCGACATTGATTACGAAGCTTTCCATGGTCAATGGGTCGCGCTTGACTGGGATCATTAGGTTTGTTGTGCCAAAGCCAAGGCCTAGTTGATTCAGAGGAAAAAGGTTAGGTAATACATTGGATGTATTGGCATATATAAGATATATGTTTAGGATTTGGAAGTCCACCTACTGGATCTAGGAATTGGATTGGATCCAATTGATCTTAGAGATCTACCTAGTTAATTATCATACAATTTGTTGGCCAAAGTCAAGATTGTGTGATATTTAACGGGATCCTAGCCCACTAGGAAACACGGTTTCCCGAGTACTCGACAGAGGGTTGGAGGCTCGCGGAAAATAGTGGGAGGCAAGAATTGAATTTGCAATACTCGTTCAATTACTCGCCATACGCGCTCATTTAAATTATTTCGTCATTAAATTAAATGTTAATTGGACTAATATTTAAATTGTTGTTTTATTTAACAGTTGGACTGTATTATAGTTGATTATATATAATTGGATTATATTAATCAATATATTTGAATTAATTAATTTCAGTTTACAGTTGATTTTATAATTGGATTATAGTAATCAATGTAATTGAGGTTAATTAATTTAGATTATATTTGATTATATAGTTGGACTATTATAATCATTATAATAAATAGTACCACAAATCGTTGATTAAATAGTTGGACTATTAGAATCAAGATAGATATGAAAGATTAGTGTTTTAGACATAATCCTGGGTGAAAATGTATTTAAACGACTTTAATTTTCAAATCGGGAATAATTTTCAGGATGGTCCTGGAAATAATTAGTTATTTTATTTGATAAAATAATATTATGCCTAAGTCCGGAATTAAGCAAATAGTGGAACATGATATTTGGAATATTCATGTAATGATAACTTTAGTGCTTAATCCATAATACTTGTCATATAGACTCATTAATTTCTTTATCAGAACTAAGGATTAGATTCTTAAAGTATGATATTGAAATTGAAGGATATTCAAAGATTAGATCTTGGAAGTACTTTTAAAAATTGCAATAAATAATTCTTGGAGAATTAAAGACTATTCTCAAGGAGATAAAGTCAAAATTTGCAATTAGGCAAGTAGTGCAAGACACACCTTACTTCAATATTCTGGAAACCCGAGGCTTGGTTAAAGGCAACTGGAATATTGAAAATGACAAAGGCAAAATCATTATAGTCTTCTTGGAAGATAAATGACATATCCCAAAATGTCTGCACAATTGTGGCAAACGGAATCGCGAAGCGTGACTGTCGTTTGGACAAAGCAGACATGAAGGAATTGAAAACGAGCAAGGCTCTGACTTCAAATATGTTTGTCAAAATTATGTTATTACTAGTATTAAAATTGGATTTTTAGATACTTAATATGGTACTAATAATATATATATATATTATATTCAGAATCTGCAGTATGAGCAGAGATTAGAGAACTGTTATAATGTAACTAGTTTGACTAGATACATTATCTCTTTATCAGTGTTTAACCCACTGCGGGTGAACCTTATATTTTAGAACACTAAAGTGTTTTATTATATAAGGATGATATTGAGATAAACACATTAGATGTGAATAACAGAATTTATATTTTGAATATAAATAAATCTCAAATATATATAATGACAAACAAATAGCTCAAAATGATTTGATCAGAAGAAACTTATTATGGCATTGTTGTCTGGGACACAATCGAACAAGACTCGTATATCCACACTTTCGAAGAGTGGGTACTCAGACTGTTTTGATTCCAATCAAATAAAGTCTACGAATCTAGTTTATTGGGCAATGTGCCTAAAACACTATTTACTTAGTAAAAGTGTAAATGCCATCGATCTATTAGCCCTAGTTCATAATGAAGCAAGTGGGCCCATGTCTAGCTAGGCTAGATGCGGATATGAATATTTTGTGACCTTACGGATGTGGCATCGCGTTATGGTTATGTGTTTCTTTTGAAAAACACGAATCGGAAACTTTTAGAGTTTCGACACGAAATAGACAAACAGATCGACTATAGTATTATACCGTCACGGTAAGACCGTAATGGAAAATACTTAAGCAGTAAGTTTCTTATATACTTGAAAGATATAGTATTCTTTCAAATGAGGACTCCTCCCGGAACACGTCAAAGTGACGGTGTGTCCGAACGGATTAACCGAATCATGTTAGACATGATAGGCTAATCATGAGTCGCTCTGAGCTACCACTTCCTTCAACGGATAAGTTTTAACAGTGCAATAGCTTATTTAGAATAAAGTTTCATTAATAATTTGTTTGACAAATATCATATTAGATATGAACGGGAAAGAAACCGGGTTTCTCATTCCTGACCATTGGGATGCTAGGCATATGTTTGGATAATACCAAACTAAAACCTAAATTGGATAAGTGCCAAATTGGTTATCCTAAAGGAACCATAAGTATAGTACTTATAAATCTCACATGAGAACAATAGATTGTTGCTCACCATGCGGTTTTCCTAAGAGGAATACCGATATGCAGTGGTAAGTGGGAGGATGGTGAAACTCGATGAAAAAATTGAAGTAATACTGTTCGAGGCACGAATTCCTTAATGGAACACATATAGTTCATCAATGATGAATTTATACCATTAATCTTCGATACACAAGAACCGCGTAGATCGGGAGAGTCAGAAAACAACCTAGGGTATGGGTTTCTGATCTCACCTCATAAAGATGTTAATCTTTTAAGGTATACCAACTGATTACGTATGAGGTAGTGATACAAGGTATCGACTCCCTATTATGACAAAGTGTCATGAGTCCGAAATGGATTCCATGTATATCAACAAGTTTGGATACTAGTTGATGTACCATAAGACATTGTGCCTATTGGTACTTTATAAGTCTTCAAGAAGAAGACATACATGGAAGGCAACATACCAACGTACTAAGCTAGGCTTGTAAAGAAAAGGTAGAGTTATCAACATTGTGTTGATTCCGACGAAACCTTTGTCTGTTGCCATTGTAAATCCATTTGGATAATGCTTGCTAAAGCTGTGTATTTCATTTATGAAATATGACAGCTTAACGGAAAATCGCTTTCCTGAAAAGGAAACCTTTCGGAGGATGTTTATAACATCCTATCGGTTTTGTCATACTATAACAAGCAAACAAGGTTTGCAGGTTATTCGATCCATGTTTGGATTGAAGCAAGCATAGGTTCTAGGAATTATCGTTTTGATGTAATCATAATGGAGTATGATTTAATTCAAAACGAAATGATTCTTGTGTATATAAGGAGGTTAGTGGGAGCGCACTGACAGTGATATTCCCATAAAATAATCGGTGAAAGCTGGGCTTCCCTGGTAACGACTGTAAGTCGTGACAAAGGTACTATACAATAGTATAACGGTACAGTGAGCTGGAAATATTCCGAGCAAGATAACTATTGCCGAATAAATAACAAATGCGGATTATTGCTGCAGCTGAGGCAGCAATAGAAGCCATTTGGATCGATAATAAATCTAATTAGATTAGATATAGTTCTGTTAGCAGCTGAGCTAGGCGTCAGCACAAGCTAAAGAATTAATGGTCTCATCGACGATCCAGATATATACTTCGATATTCATCTGATTCGTTCGGATCATACATCATGGCGATGTGATGATCGTGTAAATTGCGTCAGACGATAATCATGCAAATCCGCTGACGAAAATCTTTTCTCAGCAATTTGAGCGAACCGTACATAGTTCGGGTGTTAGACACTCGAGTGACTGGCTATGTGCCAAGTGGGAGATTGTTGGATAATATGACCCATAGCGTCACTATTTGTACATATCATGGTGTTGTTGTACAAATTAACTATGTGACAAGGAAATTGCACTCTCATCGTTTGTGATTAGATCACCATAGATATATAAATGAAGAGAGGTCCTATGATTAGTTCCTGGATTGAGAATGATATGAGACAGTATCATTCCACGAAGGATTAATCATTAAATATCCTAGCCGGAGTATTATCGAGACAGGACATCGATAATGCGGAATAGGCTAGTATTGCACTTGTGCGCATTGTGAGGGCACAACGGCATAATTCTCATATATTTAAGTATTGGATACTATGCAAGTGCGATAGGAGGTTGTGTTTCACCGATGGTACGGGAAACAGCTTCGCTCTGGATAGACCCCTCGGAATCCCATTGGTATTATGACTATGTGTCTATGGGAGTCCGACATCAGGGTAGGTGTATTTGGTCTTAACCTGAGACTTGCACCGCTAATGCTTACGACAATCAATATACTTTAGTTGAGGTCGTCTAGGACTCTAACCGGTTCTGTGTACGCCAACTGCTGGGTATATTGAGAATCGTAGAGTATTGGGTGTGATGTCAAGACGGAAGTATCACTTCAGTCATAGTGGAGATGATGTCACGCAGGATACGGTATTAGTGCTCTTAAGTGTTGCGCAACCATCGGGATATTATGACTAGGTCATGCATATCCGATTATAGAGACTAGTACCAGACATCCGACATGTGCTTCGGACGGGGCAGACACTTATCCAGCCCCAGCCCTAGCACGTGACTATCCGATACTGGGCTGATATACACAATACTTGGTATACTACACTTGATACAGATCTTAAATATTCTTAGATGGATATGTCCGGAGAATTGGGTAGACTTGGTGCTTTGCTAGAAGCCAACCTTGTCTTGTAAATCAGTAAAACGTAGTACTTGGTACTCACGTGTTCGGATAGTTCGATGACCGATTTGACTACCAACATATCCGAGGATCTCATGGGTCGCTTCCCAAAGATTCACCGATGACGTATGACTCGCACTTTTATTAATCTGGGATTAATATGATGAGAGAGAAAATTAATCTGGGATTAATTACAGAGATATTTTATCTGGGATAAAATATCAATTTAAAGAGAGAGAATGATTAATTTGGAATTAATCGATTAATTAATATATTTGATATATAAACGAAATTGGATTTCGACGCGGAATTAAAAATAGATTTTAATTCGGGCGAGCGAATTAATTTAGAATTAATTCGTTAGCGATGTGAATAGTGATTTCGCTAGGCGTAATCATTTAATTACGACGCGACGGAAAATTCGTTAATTGGAATTAGCGAAACCGAGCCCGAGAATATTTACGAGCGCATTCGCATTTCGAATTCGAGCGCGGCTCGTCAAATCGCTAGTCGCATCTAGCGTCACATCAAGCGTCAAATCATGTCACTTTGAGTGATGTGACAATTGATTAGATTGATTGATTGAAATGACTTGATGTGAGTGGTTGGAAATCAACTTTTTGAAAGTTGAAAGACATATATTGTTTTATATCTTCCTTTGGACTTTTTGAAAGAAAAGAAGTGTATTTGCTTTTATTTTTGTAGAAAATATATAAGCAAATTATAAACCTATTTTCCAACACACTTTTTCACTCTCTCTCTCTCTCATTTCTCCTCCTTCACTCACCACACGCTATTTCTATTTTCTAAGGGCAGTGAGCTGTCGACTTTTGAGAAGCAAAAATGGAGGGAAGCAAGTGTGTTTTTGTGGCAAAACAAGAGTGCTAGCACACTCCGAGATCAATGCGAAGGTGATAGGGAAGTCCACCCATGAGCCGGGATTCAAATGATGAAGCTTGGAGCTTCAAATCATGAAGACAAGGGGCGAAATTCACTATTCACAGCAGCCCACTGCCTTGAAAAAGTGAGCAGAATTCGAATTTTTGTTGCCCAAATCGTCGATCAACCGCTCGATGTAAGTATTCCGCACTTCCGTCGTTGTATTCACTTATGATTCATGCTTGAGTTTTGATCTTGGGACCTATAGAAACTCCAACATCCCAAGCTTCGTAGAGAGTTTATGATTCTTGTTGTACAAAGGATGTGATGTCATTCCTCAGTTTTCCAGTTCTGGCTGGTGGAAAGTACTTTGCAAGAAATTTGGTGGCTAAAGTGTTCCAAGTTCTGATAGAACCTGTTGGAAGTGAATGTAGCCAAGCTTTAGCTCTGTCCTTCAAGGAGTATGGAAAAACACGCAGTCTCAATGCTTCTTCAGCTTCTCGGTTGTAATTGAAAGTGCCGCAAACTTCCAGGAAGTTGCTGATGTGTGTATTAGGATCTTCAGTTGCTTTTCCCCCAAATTACACTGATTGCTGAATCATCTGAATGCAAGTTTTGATGTCACCTGCATTCGCTGGTAAATGAGGAAGTACAATACATGAAATGAGGCCATCAACCACCGGAATGGTTCTGTCTCGAATGGGAATTGGTGGTGCAATCTCCAAAGGTTCAGGTTCCATGTTAACAATTGCTTCTTGGCCTTGTCTCATTTCCCTTCTCAACTGTCTGATGGTTCTTTCAATTTCTAGGTCAAGCGGTCGTAGTTCAAAGCTTCTGGTTCGTCTCATTAAGATTCTGATAACCTGAAACACAATAAAATGAAAACAATAAGTAAAAAGAAAATTAGATACAAGTAACGTATCTAACCCCTAAACTAATAGTAAAAGATAAAGAAGTCCCCGGCAACGGCGCCAAAAACTTGACCGGCGTAATCACACACGTATAACAAACGCATGTATCGTTCAAGTAGTATAAAAAGTATCGATCCGACGAGGACTTAAAATCTATTCTATTAATTTTATGAGGTAAAGTGATTACTAATATCTAACAAGTTGTTTGAAAGGATAATGATAATTCTAAATTTAAAACAAGTAAAAGAAATTGAGAGTAGATTAATGAGAATTAAAACTATCTAGGGTTGTGAATTCTTCCAATATTAATTAAAAGATGAAGTAGTTAAATCATAGTTGGGTAAATATTGATTTATTAATCTGGAATATTAAATTATGTAAAAGCCTCTTCCGATGGTCATTTACAAATACCTAGTTTAATTTAATTGAATCATATGTCTATGTCAACCAAATTACCTAGATTCATTAGGTTTGAATTCCAATTATGATTACCCCCACCCAACAGGTATATTCCTATCCTGTAAGGAAATCTATTAAAGGTTTATCTATCCTTAAAGAAGATCGTGGGTTGTTGAGTATGAGGTCTTTAAACTTAAAGTCCCTATGTCTAGTTCATTTTAGGTTTATCTATTCAATTTTATTAGTGATCAGTTAATAAAAAGGCATTAAGATTATGACTCAACAAATAACTCTTTAATTACCCAAACTATAATCTAATCCTTTTTAAAACCAGTGATATTAGATTTTATCACAACCCTAGATATTTAATTTAGTTACAACACATAGCTAATGCTGATATAAACTTAAAAGACATAAAATGAAATTACTAAAAGTAATAAAAAGAAATGCTAAGGTAAAAGGAATTAACTTCTACTATTCACTATTTAGATATCTCCCATAAAATAATATATATATCTTGTGATATTTCAAATCAACCGTCCGGAAGGGCGATATCCTGATTAAGTCAATTTAAATATACCAGCCATAAGGCGGAACAGAAAATATAACTTAAATCAACCGTCCAGTATGGCGGTATCCTCATTAAGTCAGGTTTAACCAATTTAAATTGAATAACCAACCGTCCGGAATGGCGGTATCCTTTATTAATTCAGGTTTTAATTAGTTTATATATTATATTTTAAGGGAGATTAATCTAAATAGCAAAAGTAAAAGAATTACCTTTTTACCTCAGCATGGAGAAGTTAGCTCCTCATGGATGAATGAAAACTACTATTTATAGAAGAGAATTACTACTACAAACGTAAATAAAACTGAATAAAAGAAACTAAAGAAGAGAACTCTCAATTTATTTATAAGGATTTCAGAGGATGAGGTACATTTGAAACTTAAGAAATCAAACTCAATTTATAGGCAAAAAATTCAATTCTTTATTATTATTTTTCTAATTTTTTTTTTATTATTATTATTATTTTTTTTTGGATCGCTAAATTTTCGACACGTGGCATGGTGGCTAAAAAAAACGGCTCGTTGAATTTTTGACACGTGGCATACGGTGCACGTTAGCAGATTGCTTGTGATGATGACACGTGGCATGGTGCACGTTAGCAAAGTCAAACTTGGCAACTTTGACTTGTTGACCTGGCGCATATTAGCAGTTTCCGGTGCACGTTAGAGGTCGGGATGCCAAGAGTTTCGGTGTCGAGACGCCCAAAATTACCAAAATACCCTTTTTGCCAAATTTCACCAAATTTCACCGTTTTGCTCCAAATCACCTCCAGAATGTCCCGAAACTTTATTTATCTACAAAATAACACAAAACACATCAAAATATTCACAAAACTCAAGAAACTATACAAAATATTAAGTTAAATGAGTGGGAAATAGTGATAGTTTTACCACTCATCACCTCGACGGACGAAGGTCTTGACTTTGGCCAACAAACCAATGTCAGTCTTGGATCTTGAGTAAGAATCACTCAATGGAAGGAAAAATGCTTAATATTATTTGAGGGTTTTTCGCGTGCAATTGGCAACCAATTCATTATCTTTGTTAAGGTCTCATCATCATACACCCTTAAACATGCATTCTAAACACATAATAAGGCGCATATAAATAAAATATTAATGATATGCGGATGGATATTTAAACATTGTTCCTAGAACAAATCTCTCTCTTTCCTCTCTCCCGCTAGCACAAGTATTACTTCTACCCGATTACATAACACTTCTAAAGAAACCTCATTTACATTGAGGGGAATAGGTGAGTTTACATTTGGCAGCTTGTGTGTGGGGCTTGGTGAGTTTGGCGGGTTTGTTTGCCGTGTTTTCTGCTTGAAGGGTGTTTTGAGTTTGGCAGCTTCATGGTGTTGGAGCTCCTTTAGCTTTGTCTTCGTTGTGGGGCTGGTTTTGTTTGTTTGAGCTTGTGGTGGCTTTGCGTTTTAATCGATATGGGACTTGTTTCTGCTTCTTGATCTTGTTTGGGAGTCTTCGGCTGGCATGTGGGCCTGCTTGCGGCCTGTTTCTTCGGCAAGTGGGCAGTTCTGGTGTTTGGTTTTGAAGGCTGGATTGGGCTTTTCTGGTTTGCTTTGGGCCCTTGGCAGTCTGCAGCTTGTGGTTCAGTGCGTGGGCTTTCGGCTTGTGGGTTATTTTCGGCCTTGCCCTCTGCGTGTGCTGCTCTAGCACGTGGCTGGCTGTTGAGCGTCTAAAGGCTTGCTTCTCTTCTAGCGTTTTGGGCTGCAGAGTCTTTCATTTTCGTCTTTGTTATGGGCTGTTTTTGTTCATCTTTGCTAGCTTTGGCAGGGGGTTTTTCTTGTTTGCCTCTTGTTGGCTTTTGGGCTTTGGTTTTTTTCCTTGAGCCCTGTTTCGGCTTTGTTTTTCTGCTCTTGTTTGTTTGCTTGGGCCATGCAATCGGCTTTCTGAACTACGGTTCCTTGTAGTGCTTTGCACCTTCCTGGGGGATGCCCCTTGTACGTTTGTACATAAAACACTTTTGGAATATACTTGTAACCTTTTCCAAAAAAAAGAATAGGTGAGAAAAGAAATACAAAGAGTAAGGAGGTAATAGGCTGGACACGCAGGTCCAATTTAATAAATTCTAAATTTATTACAACAATTTCCAAAATTGCCCCACCCATCTAATATCCATCCGATATACATTATTCATGCATCGCAACCATGTATTCACACAAGCATGTTATCAATCAATCTAATCCAATTAATTAATCTGATAATTAATGACCATCCAATGTTCAAACAACGATTTGATTTTGCGCGAGTCAAACTCATTTTGCGAATAAGTACTCAAAGTACGAATTCTTGAATTAAATTAAACTACAACATTAAATCCAATTTAATTTGTATTTAATACTAATCCATTTATTTAATTCCAAATTAAATATTACACTTTATTAACGAACATTTACGACTTAAATTCTAAATCTAATCGTTACGGGTCTCAAAGCCCGATTAACATCCGGTGTCAATTTAATTTAAAGTCCAATGGGATTTTAATTAATTTCTAAGGCATGGACTTTTGGTCAATATGGGTCAAACCCAAATACCAAAGCCCATTTAAGGAATCACCTTTTTTGCCAAGAAACCAATTTAGGCCCGTTAGGCCCAATTAAATATTAAAGGTCCATTAGTCATAATTGGACTTTATGGATATGGTTTTGGGCCCAATTGGATCCAACCAATTTGCCTAAACCAATCTTGGTACAACCAAGCCCATTAAAGCCCAATTACAACTTTTAAGGCCCAATTCCAAAATAAGCCCAATTAATTAACTTACAAAATTCTAAATTTCACAATTAATTAATTAAAGTGTATTGTCATAATTAATTACCCAAATTAACATTTCCAAAACATAAATTTGTACAATTAATTATGCTTTACATGATCAAAACATGTCCAACACATTTTAATAAAAAATCAAACCCATTTCATGCTTCAATACTCACGGTATTTTGGGGATTTATAATCCGATTTCGTTTTCAATCCAATTGAATTACAAATCAACATTACCCACATGATTCTAACTCATCCAATGATTAAAATCAAAAAATACAATGACATTTAGGGTTCATGTACCTCTCGGCCAAGGCAAATTATTGGGCAAAAAATTGATCCAATCAAATTTCATGAAATTGATCCAATCAAACTTCAATTAAACATCATTTAAGCATACTCAATTTATCAAATCATGCTCAAATACAATTTACCCAATTTTAACCCTAAGTTCAAGTTTCATACTCAATCTCGCTCTGATACCATTGTTGGGTTTCTACAGTCTAACCGGGATCGTTTTAAGCAATGAAACAATATGCGAATACATCAAGGAGGTGCGGAATACTCACAATGATCGGTTGAGCGATGCGAGGAACAATAAAATTTCAAGTTTTTCCCTCCTAGAGCTCACGGCTTTGACTGGTTTTTGCTCCTCCAAATTCGGCCATGGATGATCTCAAGCTCCAAGCTTTGTGATGTGATTCCATGCTCACGGGTGCGGTTCCCTATCACCTTCGCAAGACTCCAGAAGTGTGCTAGCACTTAAGAATTTTTGCCACAAAAATTCCTTAGCTTCTCCTTCATATTCAGTCAAACGAGAAAAATGAAGAGGAAGAAAAATGGTCTATGGCCGAGAGAGAGAGGAAGAGAGGAATGAGAGAGTGAGTTGATTTGGTTGTTTTGTTTTGTTTATCTAATACACAAAAACCAAAAGTCAAATATCAAATAAAATATTGATAAATGTCTTTCAAGCTATCAAAAGCTTTCCAACCACTTACATCAATCATGAATAGTGACATTGTGTCAATCACTCAAAGTGATATGACTTACATCACAAGAATGACTAATGATTTGACGCTTGATGTGACTTGTGGGCCGCGCTTGAATTCGAAATGTGAGTGCGCCCGCAAACACTCCCGGGCTCGGGTTCGCTAATTCCAAATTAACAAATTTTCCATTGCGACGTAATTAAAAAATTATGCCTAGAAAAATCACTATTCATGTCGCTAACGAATTAATTCTAAATTAACTCGTTCGCCCGAATTAAAATCTAATTTTAATTCCGCGTCGAAATCCAATTTCGTATAATATATCGAATATATTATTTTATCGATTAATTCCAAATTAATCGTTCTCTCTCTTTAATTAATATTTTATCCCAGATAAAATATATCCGCAATTAATCCCAGATTAATTTTCTCTCTCATCATTAATTAATCCCAAATTAATAAAGTGCGAGTCATACGTCATCGGTGAATCTTCGGGAAACGACCCATGAGATCCCCAGATATGTTGGCAGTAAATTCGATCGTCGGACTATCCGAACACGTACGTACCTAGTACTACGTTTTTACCGATTTACAAGACAAGGTTGGCTTCTAGCAAAGCGCCATGCCTACCCAATTCTCCAGAAATATCCTTACATGAATATGTGATCTATATCAGGTGTAGTATACTTAGTATTACGTATTTCGATCCAGTATCGGATGTCACATGCAAGGCCTGGGGCTGGAAATGTGTCTGCCCCGTACTAAGCACATATCGGATCTCTGGTAACTAGTCTCTATAATCGAGTAAACATGACCATGTCATAATATCCCGATAGCTACAACATATAAGAGAACGAGTTCCGTATCCTACGTGATCATCATCTCCACTATGACTGGAGTGATACTTCCATCTCGACAACACACCCAATACACTACGATTCTCAATATACCCAGAAGAGGCGTACAAAGAACCTGTTAAAGCCTTGGATGACCAAAACCAAAGTACATTGATTGTCGCAAGTATTAGCGGTGCAAGTCTCAGGTTAATACCAAATACACCTACCCTGATTCGGACTTCCATAGACACATAGTCTTATTACCAATGGAATTCCGAGGGGTCTATCCAGAGCAAAGCTGTTTCCCGTACCATCGGTAAAACACAACCTTCTACTACACTTGCATGAGTATCCTATACCCAAATATATGAGAACTATGTCGTTATGCCCTCACAACCCGCACAAGTGTAATACTAGTCTTTTCCGCATTATCGATGTCCAATCTCGATAATACTGTAACTAGGGATATTTAATGATTAAACCTTTATGGATTGATATTGTCTCATATCATCTCAATCCGGAACTAATCATATGGACCTTTCATCAATTATACTTCTTGGTGATCTAATCACAAATGATAAAAGAGTAATTTCCTTTGTCACATAGTTAATTTGTACAACAACACCATGATCTGTACAAATAGTGACGCTATAGGTCATAACTGTCCAATACCGGCTTCACTTCCTTCATGTCTACCTTTTCCATATGGCAGTAACGCTTCCAGTGACCCCGTTTGCCACAGTTTAGGCAGACATCTTGGAATATGTCATTTGTCTTCCAGTAAGACTGTGACGACTTTGCCTTTGCCATTTTTCTTCACGCCCCATAAGCCTTCGGCCAAGCCTTGGCCTTCTGGGATGTCGAAGTAAGATGTGCCTTGCGCTTCTTGCCCTTTTGGAAGCTCTGGCTCTGCCTCCTTGAGCATAGCCATTAACTCTCCAAGAGTTTTCTCTTGGTTCATGATGAACCCGTCCCAGTATTTGGGCAGAGATTGTAGATTAAATCTATGGAAGTCTCAGCCTCATAGGTAATGCCCAGCTAACCTAGCTGTTCGATGTCAGCAATCATCTGCGACACCTAGTGCTCAACAGATATACCCTCTGACATACGTGAGTGAAAGAGCTTCTTTTGTAATTCATACTTCTGAGATCTAAGATTAGATCTGTGAAGATCCTTCAATTTCAACATCATACTATAAGAATCTAATCCTTTATTCTGACGATGAAATTAAGGTGTCATTGCAGCAAGCATGACGGATTGAGCACTAAAGTTATCATCACGATGAGTCTTCCTAAGCTCATGCTCTACTATTTGCTCAACTCTTGGCTCAGGCCCGAGAGGTTTCTCTATTACATAGAGTAACTTCTTGGCTTCCAGGACTATCTTGAGATTCATTTCCCAATCTAGAAAATTAGAACCGTTAAAGACATTTTCGCCCATGATTATGTCCGCAACGTTATTCTTTCCAGCCATCTTGATTGCTATAGTCCAACTATTCAATCAACGTTTTTGGGTACACTCAAAATGTAATGATTACTATAGTCCAACTATATAATCAACTACAAGTAGAGTAGTGTGTTGTACAGTCTAATTGTTCAAAGAAAACAATATTCAATATTAGTCAAACTAATATATTTATAACAACGATAATTAAAATAAAAGAGCGCGTATTGGCAAGTATTTAAACGAAATTGCAAATTTAATACTTGCCTCCCACTATTTTTCGGCGAGCCTCTAACCCTCTGTGGAGTACTCGGGAAACCTAGTTCCTAGTGGGCTATGATCCCGTTAAATAACACACAACCTTGACTTTGGCCAACAAGCTGTATGAAACTTAACTAGGTAGATCTTTAAGATCAATTAGATCCCATCCAATTCCTAGATCCAGTAGGTGGACCTCATAGTCCGAAACATATATCCAATATATGTAAATATATCCAATATATTTCCTAACCTTTTTCTCTGAATCAACTAAGCCTTGGCTTTGGCTTAACAAACTTAATGATTCCAGTTAAGCGCGACCCATTGACAGTGGGATAGCTTCATAGTCCATATCGATGAACTAGAAGTGACCTTGACTTTGGCCAACAAATCACAACCGCCCAAGACATGCGATATAGAACAAAACTTTAGTGGTTCAAACACATCCGCGATGGACATTGATCTTGACTTTGGCCAACAAACCAATGCAAATCTTAGATCTTAAGAGAGAACCACTCAATGGAAGGAAAAACGCTTAATATTTGATTGAGGGTTTTTACGTAAATTGGCAACCAATTTATTATCTTTGATTATGTCTCATCATACACCTTTAAACATGCATTCTAAAAGCATAATAAGGCACGAAATAAAATAATAATGATATGCGAATGGATATATAACAAAATTTTTTCCTAGAACAGATCTCTCCATTTCCTCTCTCCCGCTAGCACTATTCATACTTCTACCCAATTACATAATACTTCTAAAGAAACCTCATTTATATTGAGGGGAATTGGTGAGAAGAGAAATACAAAGAGAATAGAGATAATAGGCTGGACACGCAGGTCCAATTTAATAAATTCTAAATTTATTACAACAATTTCCAAAATTGCCCTCACCCTTCTAATATCCATCTGATATACATTATTCATTCAATACATCCAAGTATTCACATATAGAATGTTATTCAATCAATCTAATCCAATTAATTAATCTTTGAATTAATGACCATCCAATGTTCAAACAACGATTTGATTTGCGCGAGTCCAACTCGTTTAAGAATAAATACTCAAAGTAAGTATTCTTGAATTATATCGAACTACAATTTTAAATTCAATTTAAATTGTGTCCAATACTAATTTATATTTAATTCCAAATTAAATAATTACACTTTTTAAAGGTGCCTTTTAGACTTGGATTCTAAATCCAATCTTAATGGGTCTCAAAGGCCCAAATAGTATCCAATACTATTTAATTAAAGTCCAATGGGCTTTTAATTAATCCTTTAGGCATGGGCTTTGGCCATTATGGATCAAACCCAAGATGCCAAGTCCCAATTAGGAATCACCCTATGCCAAAAATTAATTTAGGCCCATTAGGCCCAATTAAATTATTAAAGGCCCAATTGTCATATTTGGACTTATGGAAATGGTTTTAGGCCCAATTGGATCCAACCCAATTGTCCAAAACCAAACTTGGCCCAACCAAGCCCATTAAGCCCAATTACAACAATTAAATTAATACATTATTCCAAATTACATATTAATCTAATTCAAGTGTAATTAACATAATTAATCAACTAATCTAATGTTTCCAAAACAATAATTAATCCAATTAATCATGCTCAACATTTCCAATTCATGTCCAACACAAATTGAAGCAAAATCAATCTATAACATGCTTAGGGTTCACGACAATGGCAAATAAAATATCATGCAATTTGATTTCAATCTAATTAAATCAACTTTTAACATACATTTCATGCCAACAACACATCCAATTGCTAATTTTTCAAAAAAATCACCATGAACTATTATTAGGGTGAATTCGGCCAAGTAAGGGAATTTGGAGATTTTTGATCCAATCAATTTTTCTCAAATTCAAAGATGCACAAATCCAATTCATCATCATCCAAACTCAACAAAACAATCAATTTAGGTAAATCAAGCTCCAAGCTAAAAAACCCAAATTAAAGTCCATAAACCCTAGATTTTCAAATCAAACTTAGGACGCTCTGATACCATTGTTATTGTTCCTAGAACATGCCAATGATCTCTAAGATGATTTGTGTGTGAATAAATCAAAGAGAGTTACGGAAATACTCACATTGATCAAATGAGTTTCAAGACTTTTTTTTGTATTTTGGAAGCTCCAAGCTTTCTTTGTTGTTCCAAACTCAAGGATGAGTTTCCTTATAACCTTCTTTTGACTCTTTAATGTGCTTCCAATTAGAAATTTTGCAACAAAATTCCATGGGGAGAGGATAAAGCTCACGGTTTTGCAGGCTTGGAGGAGAGAATTGTAGGACACAGAAACTGGCGACGCTGTTCTAGGCTCGCGGCCTAGTTGGGAGTATGAAATAACATGGAGTCGCCACCCGGTGTGAATCGGGACAAAGATTTAAGGCCGCACTTACCCCTCGCAAAGGAAGACCTCAAACCGTTGGGTTCGGAATGGTCCCTTACTTATGTCACTTGTGATGATATGATTTGTGCAATAAACTAACCGAATCTATTCAACATTCATGCTCAAGGGTAATCTACGCCTAAGTCCGCATGCATAATAATAACAATGAGAACCTATATCTAAGTTCGCATACTCAAATTAAGTTGTCATAACGGCAAACACGCAATATCACACAATGAGCATATTGAGCCATTAAACCAAAATAAACAAATAACTATTTAAACATAATCATAAACTAAACAAAATACCATGCATAAAATAACCTAATCATGCTTGAAAACAAACAATAAGCTAGACTACATCATGCTTTAAATAATAACTAAATAATCTACGAACTACATCATGCTCAAACACAAGTTTGGGTGAGATGAAATACGTGTCTCTTAAGTGGTACGTGGCGTTGTATCCCGAGTACAAACCGCACTACCGTCCATTCAGAGTCGGCTACAGAATTTACGTCCGGGTTTCCATCCTATATACCACAAAAGGGAACACATATTCCGCTCATCCAACAATCACAACATGCCTCAAACGACTCTCATGCGATAAAAGTTTTAAATAAACAAAATAAAAAAAGATAATAAATAAAAAGGTGCCCTCAGGTCTAACCTCTTTTGTCGTCTCACGAAAGGGCGTTACACGTCCGTTGGAAAGGTGAATGATCCACAACTCTTTTGGTTCACCAACTCAACGTCTTTCCTCACTGTTTTACTGTTCGGGCTGCTGTTTTTACTCCGTTTCGTTGTTGTTTTGCTGCTGTTTTTTGGGTCACTGTTTTAAGGTAATTTATGGACTGTTTTGGTGGTTATTTGGATTGGTTTGGACTGCAGTTTTGTAAGGGTTCCAGGGGTCGTTTTTGTTACTATTTTGGGCAGTTTTTGGGGAAAGAATTTTGGTAATGTGAGTGCAGTTTTAGGCTTACTGGACAGTGTAGTTCAGGGACAGTTTCGGTTGTATGGAGGGCTATGTTTGTGGAGGGTTTTCTCGGCACTAAAGGGGCTGTCTTTGGGTTGTTTGGCTTACAGTTTTTGGGCGTGTTAGAGAGCAGTTTTAAGGGATATTTGCGTGCGGTGATGAGGGGTGTCTGAGTTGAAGGGTACGTGTGGGTTGAAGGCAGTTAAAGTGCGTGAATAGACAGTGAGTGGTTTGGTTTATTTGCGTCCATTGAAGGCTGAGTTAAAGAGGGTTGTTGTCGGTGAAGTTGGAAGTTGAGCGAGATGAGAAGGAGATGTGAAGGAAGGCAGGCTGTTATTAGGGCAGTCTCTACGTGAACATGGGGTATGACTGGTGGAGATAGGGTTTGTGAGCTGTGAGTTGTGATGGAGGAATGGGCGTGAACTAAAGGAGCAGATTTGTGGGGTTTTATCGTGAAGGATGGGGCTTGTTACATGAAGAAGGCAGAGGCTTATGGCATGGGTGTATGGCAATTTACATGAAGGGTTTAGGTGGTGAAAGGGTAGTGTGTTAATATCGTGGCTTGAAGGCAGTGAGGTTAGATTATGGAAGTCACGGCTCGGCAGTGCATGGGCTGAGGCTTGTGAGTGGCTGCTGCTCTCGATGGCCTGGCAGTGAGGGTTTGTCGCTACTGGTTGTTCGACCGTGAGATGATTTTAGGGTTCCATTTGGTTTGCTCTCGTCAGTGAAGGAGATGAAGGTTGTTGTGGCTGTGAAGGGCAGTCCGTGGCTTTGCAAGTTGGTTAGCTGTGTGTTGGACGTTGATGGGTGTTGAGTGCCTTAATGGCTGTTGTTGGCTGGGGCTTTGATCGGTAAAGAGGGTGTTATTTCATGTTGCAAGTGGCTGGTTTGGTGTGTTGAATCAGAAGGTAGAGAGAGAGATTGCTGCGTTTTGGGTTTATTCTCTTTTGTTCTAGTTTGTGGTCGAGAGCGAGAGGGGCAAGAGAGAGGTAGAGAGAGGTAGAGAGAGTGGCCGAGAGGTTGATTTATTGTGGAGATTAGGGTTTCATTTTTTTTTATGTTTTTTTTTTGTTACTGCCGAGTTAGTGAGGGAGAAGGTCGGAGGCGAGAGGCTTTAGGGTTTCTTTATATAGTGGTGAGCTAGGTTTAGGATTTTCTTGGAAATGATCTATTTAATTTTGGAATTATAATTTATTTTAATTAGGAACTTTATTTAATTAGATATTAATTTAGATTTAATTTAATTTCATTTAATTTCAATTTAATTAGTTATTTAATTTGATTTCAATTGTATTTTAATTTAATTTAATTGAATTAGCTTTAATTTAATTTAATTTGTGACATGTATTTTAAATGTAATAATTTTTTTTTGGATTGGGCTTGGGTGAGATGGGCTTGGTGTATGTCTTATGGGGTTTAGGCTAAGGGTGTGTTTTAAAACGGAGGTTGAACAATCAAACCCGAAGCTACTCCAGCGAATCCAACAAAAATACTGATTTCTGTCTTTTTCTCTTCCGACGTCCGTTTCCCGCAGCTCCCGTGATTTAAAAGGTAGTGCCTCCAAATGATACTCATCATCGGGTCTTAAATGCAAAAATACAGTGCCTACAGTCGCCCCCACTTTGATGGGACTTGTGCAGTGTGTGACAATGACAATCCTATCAAAGTACGTGCAATGCATTTTCTTACTTACCTGGCTCGCCAGCTGTTGCTTAACTTACTTGTTATCCTGAGATGCTTTGACCTTTGGGCTTTGTTCCCGAATTGCGTTGAGAGAGAGCTTTATTCCCCTGGGCTCTATTCCCGAGCTGTTTTGAAAGTGGGCTTTATTACTCTAGGCTTTGTTCCCGAACTGTGTAGAGATATGGCTTTATTCCCTTGGGCCTTGTTCCCGAACTGCTTTGAAAGTGGGCTTTATTCCCTTAGGCTTTATTCCCGAGCTGTGTTAAGATATGACTTTATTCCCTTGGGCCTTGTTCCCGAACTGTGTTAAGATAGAGCTTTATTCCCCTGTGCCTTGTTCCCGAACTGCTTTGAAAGTGGGCTTTATTCCCCTAGGCTTTGTTCCCGAGCTATGTTAAGATAGAGCTTTATTCTCTTGGGCCTTATTCCCGAACTGTGTTAAGATAGAGCTTTATTCCCCTGGGCTATATTCCCAAACTGTGCCAAGATAGAGCTTTATTCCCTTGGGCCTTATTCCCGAACTGTGTTAAGATAGATCTTTATTCCCCTGGGCCTTGTTCCCGAACTGCTTTGAAAGTGGGCTTTATTCCCCTAGGCTTTGTTCCCGAGCTATGTTCAGATAGAGCTTTATTCCCTTGGGCCTTGTTCCCGAACTGTGTTAAGATAGAGCTTTATTCCTCTGGGCTGTATTCCCGAACTGTACTGAATGTGGGCTTTATTCCCGAACTGTACTGAATGTGGGCCTCGCCCCCAGACTGATACTGATATGGGCCTCGCCCCTAGCTGATACTGATATGGGCCTCGCCCCCAACTGATACTGATATGGGCCTCGCCCCAACTAATACTGATGTGGGCCTCGCCCCCAACTGATACTGATATGGGCCTCGCCCCCAGCTGATACTGATATGGGCCTCAACCCTGTGATTCATTCCTGAAAACTGCTGATATTGTACTGTTGCTGGTTGGCTTGCATTTGCCGCTTTCTCTTTTTCTTCGTTGAAACCTTTGAATACAAAACAAAACAAACACAAAAAAGAATGCAAAATATGTTACGTGTATGCATGCATGCATGAATGAATTTCCTATTCCGTTGAGTTAGGTATTCCGCTAGTTCTCCAGGTGATTGCTCAATCTTCTCTCTGGTCTCATGGCTCAATATCTTGTTATGTCCCGGATTCACGAGGTGGTAGACTGGTCGCCTCCAGTCTTGGTTTAGCTTTCTGTTCTCCGCTGTTTGCACTTGGTCAAGATGAACCACATGGTGGGGCCTTCCATATCATCATACTATATCACATGCTACGAAATAGTCTCAATAGTTATACATATTATCGTCCTCAATGAATGCCCAGTAATGAAACCAGAGAACATTCAAAACACTCAATGCAACTCAAATCTGAGTTTTTAGAATAAATGATCTATGCCAGACTCAAAGTGTGTGTGTGCAAAGGTTCTTTCACAGCTTGATCTTTAAGTAAGCCAACTCAATGATTTCATTTCAAAAATTGGGATCGGTGGGTCAAACCAACCTAAATGTCTCAGGTATGTTCTGCAATTGCTTTTACGTGCTCAATGTGGTATGGCTTTATTTTTCTTTTCCTTTGTCTCTCTTTTTTCCTTTCATTTTGAACTTTTTCTTCTTTCTTTTTCTTTTCTTTTTTCTTTCTTTTTTTTTCTTTCTTTTTTCTTTTCAACAAACCTACCCTTTAAGGTAGCATTTCTCCTCATGGTGGTCCTAATACTCGCCCATGGGTAGCTTCACGCTTATCGGTTATAGGTGGTTCAATTCCTTTCTTTGGAGACTTTCTTTTATTTTCAACCATACCACACATCATAACATAAGCAAATCAAGATAGACTTCTAAGCTAATGGTCATTCACCGACCTACAATTTCTTCAACTAGTCACCTTGCCAACTACTTAGGTTCTCACTGCTAAGAACCATAATCAAGTGCTTACGAGTCTAACATAGATCAATTACTCAAAGCATCAGATAAAAGCATGTCAAGGGTTTATCGTTTCTAAAGTTTCACTCTAAAGCAATCAATTTCATCATCGGACTTATGTCTAACTATCAGGGACTCAAAAACAATCTTTTTTTTCTTTTTTCCTTTTCTCTTTTTTTTTCTTTTTTCCTTTTCTCTTTTTTTTTCTTTTTTTTTTTTTTTTTTCTTTACTTTTTTTTCTTTTCTTTGGCCCCTCCAATGGTCTTTCTATCCTTGCCGTAAGATTTTCTGTTTCTCGATTTCCTTTCCCTCGCTATCCATATTTGCTAAACTTCTCTTGACAAACCTTTTTTTTTCTTTTCTAACCCAACAGATATCTATGATGGCTTTTAAGACACGGGGTTAACATGATGCATGTATGCATGAGATGCATGCGATGCATGAGATATAATATGCATGTGGTTATCAAAAGCATAAAGAGGAAACTTCTGTAGGATATACAACTATGGTTCACGTGCGGGTTCATGGGAGTGCGGACAAAGGCTCTCGCTGACGAAGGATTGCCCACAACTAGGACTCTCCACTCAAGGATTCAAGCGACCAAGTGAGCGCACCTTTTTTATACCTCACGGTACGTGTCAGCGAGTTGCGGTGTGTGATTAACTGTCGAATGGATTCCCCCTTGTAGATTCCCCAGAGAGAGGGTGGAGCGAACTCTCTTAAATACCCAAGTCTCTTAGGCTACTATCGCCTTGGTGACAGAAATAAACAACGAGTCCTCCAAACTAGTCCTTCACAACGAGCTACGGGTAATGATTATCTCGGTGCCTTCACAGCTTTTCCTTATAGAAAGGTAGTGAATGAAGGAAGACATCAAACCATCACCTAACTTCAACAATACCTTTGATTAAACTCCCTTAACCCACTATAGAAACGGTCAACTAAAGCACAAATCATACAGATCACAAGACATGATTTCGGGGCCGATTCTTTATCCCCAGTGGAGTCGCCAGACTGTAGGACACAGAAATTGGTGACGCTGTTCTAGGCTTGCGGCCTAGTTGGGAGTATGAAATAACATGGAGTCGCCACCCGGTGTGAACCGGGACAAAGATTTAAGGCCGCACTTACCCCTCGCAAGGGAAGACCTCAAACCGTTGGGTTCGGAATGGTCCCTTACTTATGTCACTTGTGATGATATGATTTGTGCAATAAACTAACCGAATCTATTCAACATTCATGCTCAAGGGTAATCTACGCCTAAGTCCGCATGCATAATAATAACAATGAGAACCTATATCTAAGTTCGTATACTTCAAATTAAGTTGTCATAACGGCAAACACGCAATATCACACAATGAGCATATTGAGCCATTAAACCAAAATAAACAAATAACTATTTAAACATAATCATAAACTAAACAAAATACCATGCATAAAATAACCTAATCATGCTTGAAAACAAACAATAAGCTAGACTACATCATGCTTTAAATAATAACTAAATAATCTACGAACTACATCATGCTCAAACACAAGTTTGGGTGAGACGAAATACATGTCTCTTAAGTGGTACGTGGCGTTGTATCCCGAGTACAAACCGCACTACCGTCCATTCAGAGTCGGCTACAGAATTTACGTCCGGGTTTCCATCCTATATACCACAAAAGGGAAAACATATTCCGCTCATCCAACAATCACAACATGCCTCAAACGACTCTCATGCGATAATATTTTTAAAATAAACAAAATAAACGAAAGATAATAAATAAAAGGTGCACTTGTTGGTTTTATTCTAGGTCCCAAGATCATCAAACAAGTATGAAGATGTGTGAAATACATATCAAAGAAGTTGCGGAATACTTACATTGATCGGTTGAGACGATTTGAAGACAAACAAAACCATTTTTAGCCCTCCAAGGTGCGCCCACTGCATGCAGTCCACTGCTCAAAAATTTCAGTTTTGAGTCTTCAAGAATCCAAGATTTCGAGCTCCAATCTTCGTCAAACGATTCCCGGCTCGTGGTGAGTTTCCCTATCACCTTCGTATAACTCTCGGTGTGCTAGCACTTTCGATTTATCAACAAAATCATCCCCTTAACTCTCCCCTCACTGCTCACGCCATTTTCAGATCCATGGCAGCCCCTTGGGCGTCACTTTGAGAGGGAGAAAGAGAGAAGGAGAGATGGATGGAGAGAAGAGTGAATTAGGTTAAGAGAGAGATATTTTTGCTTTTACCTTAGGTGAAACCATTTCACTTTTTACCCTAAACTGGTAGGTGAGGGTAAATGGTTTTTCAAAAAGAAAACAAGGTAGTTGAGTGGTAGGTACACCTACCACACACGGGCCCCACATATTTGAATTCAAAATTCAAATATCTCTACGAACATTTATCGCGGCTCGGTTTCTTTTAATCCGATTAAACGAACTTCCGTCGTTAAATAATTAAATCTAATTTAATTAAATATCGATGCCTCGCAAATATATTACGAACGTCGTTTACGAATTAATTCTAAATTAATTTGTTCGTTCGCATAAAGCCCGACTTTAATTTCGTAATGAAATCCAATTCATATTAATATATCCGACATATTAATTTTAGCCCATTCGAATAAATTAAATAGAAAAATCAAATTTAACTATTAAATTTATTTTACCGATTAATTCTAAATTAATCGCGTTCTCTCTCTTTAGACTATATTTATCCCAGATAAAATATCTCCGTAATTAATACCAGATTAATTTTCTCTCTCATCAAATTAATCCCAGATTAATTAAAGTGCGAGTCATACATCATCGGTGAATCATTGGGAAGCGACCCATGAGATCCCCGGATATGTGGCAGTAAATACGGTCGTCGGACTATCCGAACACGTAAGTACCAAGTACCACGTTTTACCGATTCACGAGACAAGGTTGGCTTCTAGCAAAGCACCATGCCTACCCAATTCTCCGGAAATATCCTTACAGGAATGAAGGATCTGTATCAGGCGTAGTATACATCATATAGTGCATATCGATCTAGTATCGGATGGTCACGTGCTAGGCCTGGGGCTGGAGTAGTGTCTGCCCCGTACGAAACACATGTCGGATGTCTGGTAACTAGTCTCTATAATCGGATATACATGACCTAGTCATAATATCCCAATGGCCGCGCAGCACTTAAGAGCACTAATACCGTATCCTACGTGACATCATCTCCATTATGACTGGAGTGATACTTCCGTCTTGACATCACACCCAATACTCTACGATTCTCAATATACCCAGTATTGGCGTACACAGAACCGGTTAAAGCCCTGGACGACCTCAACCAAAGTATATTGATTGTCGTAAAGTATTAGCGGTGCAAGTCTCAGGTTAAGACCAAATACACCTACCCTGATTTCGGACTCCCATAGACACACAGTCATACTACCAATGGGATTCCGAGGGGGTCTATCCAGAGCGAAGCTGTTTCCCGTACCATCGGTGAAACACAACCTCCTATTACACTTGCATGAGTATCCAATACCCAAATATATGAGAACTATGTCGTTGTGCCCTCACAACTCGCACAAGTGCAATACTAGTCTTTTACGTATTTATCGATGTCTAATCTCGATAATACTCTGACTAGGGATATTTAATGATTTATCCTACGTGGAATGATATTGTCTCATATCATTCTCCGTCCAGGAACAAATCATAGGGACCTCTCATCATTTATTCATCTAATGTGATCTAATCACAAATGATAAGAGAGCAATCTCCTTTGTCACATAGTTAATTTGTACAACAACACCATGATCTGTACAAATAGTGACGCTATGGGTCATAATTGTCCAACAATCTCCCACTTGGCCTATAGCCAGTCACTCGAGTTCCTAACACCCGAACTATGTACGGTTGGCTCAAATTGCTGAGAAAAGGTTTTCATCACCGGATTTACATGATTATCATCTGATGTGATTTATACGATCATTACATCGCCATGATGTATGATCCGAACGAATCAAATGAATATCGAAGTATATATCTGGATCGTTGATGAGACCATTAATTCTTTAGCCTGTGCTGACGCCTAGCTCAGCCGCTAACAGAACTATATCTAATCTAATTAGATTTATTATCGACCCAAATGGCTTCTATTGCTGCCTCAGCTGCAGCAATAATCCGTATTTGTTATTTATATGGCAACAGTATCTTGCTTGGAAGATTTCCAGCTCACTATTCCGGTATTCAAACTGTATAGTACCGTTTGCGACTTTTAGTCGTCTTTATCGGTTATAGGAAACTTACTACAGTGATCCCAGTCACTCCAAGTTCTCCTTATCCATAGATTAAGACAACATCCTTAGTCTCTAAGATACTAACGGATGTTCTTAACTTCAATCCAGTGACTATCACTCGGATTGGTCTGATTGTGACTCAATATGCTCAAAGCGTATGAGACATCAGGTCACGTACATTTTAAATGTACAATTTCTCAGAGAGTGTTAACAACTTTAAATCTATCCCATAGATCTTTATTCCTAGAATAAAGGTTGTTACTCCTAAGAATTCTACGGAGAATTATTTCGAAAGTCAAGCTTTCGCCGATTATTTTATGGGAATATCATGACATATATTATCATTATTTTATACAGGACATTCATTGTCAGTGCACTCACATTAACCTCCTTATATACACAAGAATTATTTTCGTTTTGAATTAAATCATAAACCATTATGATTACATCAAAACATTAGCTCCAAGAACCTTATGCTTGCTTCAATCCAAACATGGATCGAACAACCCGCAAACCTAGTTTGCTGGTTTAGGTACGACAAAATCGTCAGGATGTTATAAACATCCTCCAAAAGGTTTCCGTTTAAGGAAAGCGATTTTGATCTTTAACTAACACATTTCATAAATGTACAATTTCAGCAAGTATTATCCAAATGGATTTACCGTGGCAACAGGTAAAAGGTTGAACCGTAATCAACACAATGTTGATAACAATACCTTTTAGCTAAAAGCCTAGCTTTGTATGTTGGTATGTTGCCATCCATGTATGTCTTCCTTGAAGACTTTTAAGTACCAATAGGCACAATGCCTAACAGTACATCAACTGGTGTCTAAACATAGTTGGTATACATGGAATCCATTTCGGACTCATGGTACTTTGCCATAAAAGGGAGTCAATACCTGTTACCACTTCCTCAACGTAGTCGGTGGTTTTCCTCAACAAGATTGACATCTTTATGAGGTGAGATCAGAAACCCATACCCCAGGTTGTTTTCTGATTCTCTCCAATACTACGCGGTTTTTGTGTATTCGAAGATTAATGGTATAGTTTCATCATTGATGAACTATCTGTGTTCCATTAAGGACTTCGTGCCTTAAACAGTATTACTCCGATTTTCATCGAGTTATACCATCCTCCCACTTACCACTGCATATCGGTATTCCTCTTAGGAAAACCGCATGGTGAGTAACAATAACATGTTCTCTCGTGAGATGCATAAGTACTATACTTATGGTTTCCCCTAGGAACCTATAATTGGCACTTATCCTATTTGGGTTTTAGTTTGGTATCATCCAAACAATGCCTAGCATACCCAAATCATCAGGAATGAGAAACCCGTTTTCTTTCCCGTTCATATCTAATATGATATCTGTCAAACAGATTTATATGGAACCTTATTCTAAATAAGTATTGCACTGTTAATGCATATCCGTTGAAGGAAATGGTAGCTCAGAGCGACTCATGATTAACCTTATCATGTCCAACAAAATTCGGTTTCCTCGTACGGACACATAGTCAAACTTACGTGTCTCAGGAGGAGTACTCATTGAAAGAATACTATACTCTTTCATGTATGTTTGAAACTTACTGCTTAAGTATTTTCATTACGGTCTTACCGCGACGGTTTAATACTCTAGACGATCTGTTTTTTTACTTCATGTCGAAACTCTAAAAGTTATCGATTTGTGTTCTTCAAAAGAAACACATAACCATAACGTGATGCCACATCCGTTAAGGTCACGAAATATTCATATTCATATCTAGAATTGCTAGATATGGGCCCACTTACTTCATTCATTATGAATAGGGCTACAGATCGGTGGCACTGGCACTTTTACCAAGTAAATAGTGTTTTAGGCACTTTGCCCAATAAACTAGATTCGTAGACTTTATTTGAATAGTCAAATCAGCCCTAGTACCCACTCTTCAAAAGCGTGGATATACGAGTCTTGTTTAATGTGTCCCAGCAGACAACAAATGCAACATCTAAATAAATGATCTTAAATGTCAGTTTGAGCTATTTATTTTTATTTTTTTTTGAGTATTATTTATATTGAAAAAATAAATTCTGTTACTCACATCTAATGTGTTATCTTAATATCATTCTTTATACAATGAAACACATTAGTGTTCTAGAATATAAAGGTCTATCCAACATCATTAAAACACTGACACACTGAAGAATAGATAATGTTTCTAGTCAAACTAGTTCATTATACAGTTCCTAATTTAAGTACATACCCAAAAGGTAGTTCCTAAACTTAGGACTCTACGGTCCAAACAGCGACTTTCGTCCCGTTTCCGATTCGCAGATTAATCTCAACTTGAAGTCAGTATCCTGCTCACAACAGATTCTGAACATCAATCCATTAATTTATGTACCACACTAAGTATTTTAAAATCCAATTTTAATACTAGTAATAGACATAATATTGACAAACATTCTTAAAGTCAGAGCCTTGCCCTTTCTTTAATTCCTTCGTGTCTGCCATATCCCAAACGGCAGTCACTTTAGGATATGTCATTTATCTTCCCAGAAGATCATAATGATTTTGCCTCTGCCCTTTCAAATATTTCAGAAGCCTTGGCCAAGCCTTGGGTTTCTAGAATATTGAAGTATGGTGCGCCTTGCGCCATTTACCTAATTGCAAAGTTTGACTTTATCCCTCCTCGAGAATAGTCTTTAACCCTCCAAAAGTTATTTATTGCAATTTTTACTTCTTAAATCCGAACATAGATTTATGACAAGTATATCGAATTAAGCACTTAAGTTACATCACATAAATCTTCCAAGATTATGCTCTATTATTTGCTTAATTCTTGGCTTAGGCATAATAGGTTATTTTATCAAATAAAGTAACTTATTATTTATTTCCAGGACCATCCTGAAATTATTCCCAATTTAAAATATAGTCGTTTAAATACATTTTCACCTAGGATTATGTTTTAAACACTAATATTTCATTTATCTTGATTCCTAATAGTCCAACTATTTAATCAACGATTTGTGGTACTATATATTATATTGATTATTATAGTCCAACTATACAATCAAATATAATTTAAATCAATTAACCTCAATTACATTGATTACTATAATCCAATTATAAAATCAACTGTAAATTGAAATTAATTAATTCAAATATATTGATTACTATAATCCAATTATATAATCAACTATAATACAGTCCAACTGCTTATTAAAACAACAATTTAAATATTAGTCCAACTAACATTTAATTTATATGACGAATAATTTGAATGAGCGCGTATGGCAAGTAATTAAACGAATATTGCAAATTCAATTCTTGCCTCCCACTATTTTTTCGGCGAGCCTCTAACCCTCTGTCGAGTACTCGGGAAACCGTGTTTCCTAGTGGGCTAGGATCCCGTTAAATATCACACAATCTTGACTTTGGCCAACAATTGTATGATAATTAACTAGGTAGATCTCTAAGATCAATTGGATCTAATCCATTCCTAGATCCAGTAGGCGGATATCCAAATCCTGAACATATATCTTATATATGCCAATACATCCAATGTATTACCTAACCTTTTCCTCTGAATCAACACTAAGCCTTGGCTTTGGCACAACAAACCTAGTGATCCCAGTCAAGCGCGACCCATTGACCATGGAAAGCTTCGTAATCAATGTCGATGGACAAGAAGTGGTCTTGACTTTGGCCAACAAACCACAACTTGGACAAGACACCAATATAGAATAAAACTCTCGTGATTCAAACACATCTTCGATGGACAAAGGGCTTGACTTTGGCCAACACCCAATGCCAGTCTCGGATCTTGAGTAAGAATCACTCAATGGAAGGAAAAAACGCATGATATTTGATGAGGGTTATCGCGTGCAAATTGGCTACCAATTTATTATCTTTGTTTAGGTCTCATCATCATACACCCTTAAACATGCATTCTAAACACATAATAAAGCGTATATGAAAATAAATAATAATGATATGCGGATGGATACTTAACACATTGATCCTAGATCAAATCTCTCACTTTCTCTCAAACTAGCACTTGTATTATTTCTACCCGTTACACTACACTACTAAAGAACCTCATTTACATTGAGGGGAATAGGTGAGAAGAGAATACAAAGAGAATAAAGGTGATAAGGCTGGACACACGCAAGTCCAATTTAATAAATCGAATTTATTACAACAATTTCCAAAATTGCCCCCACCTGACTAATATCCATCCGATATACATTATTCATTCATCACAACCATGTATTCACACAAGCATGTTATCAATCAATCTAATCAAATTAATTAATCTGACAATTAGTGATCATCCAATGTTCAAACAACGATTTGATTTGCGCGAGTCAAACTCGTTTTTTTACGAATAAGTACTCAAAGTACGAATTCTCGAATTAAATTAAACTACAACATTATATCCAATTTAATATGTATTTAATACTAATTCATTATTTAATTCCAAATTAATATTACACTTTATTAATAAACCTTTTACGACTTAAATTCCAAATTTAATCGCTACGGGTCTCAAAGCCCGATTAACGTCCAACGTCAATTTAATTCAAGTCCAATGGGCTTTAAATTAATTTCTTTAAGGCATGGGCTTTGGCAACCAAAGCCCAATCAAGGAGTAACCCCGTAAGCCAAGAAATCAATTTCGGCCCATTAGGCCCAATTAAACTTTAAAGTTTATAAGTCACATTTGGGGCTTTATGGAAGTGGTTTTGGGCCCAATTGGATCCAATCCAATTTGCCTAAACCCAAATTTGTACACACAGCCCAATAAGCCCATTTACAACTTTAAAAGCCCAAATCCAATTTTAAGGCACAATTAATTAAATCATAAAGTCCAATTTCATAATCTAATTAATTCTAAAGTGCATTACATGATTAATCATCCAAATCAATATTTCTAAAACACAAATTTGTCCAATTAATCATGCTCAATTTCATTATCACATGTCCAACACATTTAATGAAAAATCAAACCCATTTACATGCTTAAAGTGTCTCGGCCAAGGAGGGACTTTTTATCCGATTCGAATTCAATCCAATTAATTTCACAATCGATATTAAGTCTTTATCCCGAATGATTTCCAACACATCCAATGAATTAAAAATCAAAATTCCAAGACATTAAAGGGCTTTATGCATTCGGCCAAGTAAGGAATTTAGGGGTTTTTGTTCAATTCAAATTCAATCCAATTCAATCTCAAATTAACATTATCCATATGATTCAACTCATCCAATGAATCAAAATCAAAAAATTCAATCTTAGCCCTAAAAGTTTCATGCTTGAACCTAGGCTCTTGATGCCATTGTTGGTTTTATTCTAGGTCCCAAGATCATCAAACAAGCATGAAGATGTGTGAAATACATATCAAAGAAGTTGCGGAATACTTACATTGATCGGTTGAGACGATTTGAAGACAAACAAAACCATTTTTAGCCCTCCAAGGTGCGCCCACTGCATGCAGTCCACTGCTCAAAAATTTCAGTTTTGAGTCTTCAAGAATCCAAGATTTCGAGCTCCAATCTTCGTCAAACGATTCCCGGCTCGTGGGTGAGTTTCCCTATCACCTTCATATAACTCTCGGTGTGCTAGCACTTCCGATTTATCAACAAAATCAGCCTCTTAACTCCTCTCACTGCTCACGCCATTTTCAGATCCATGGCAGCCCCTTGGGCGTCACTTTGAGAGGGAGAAAGAGAGAAGGAGAGATGGATGGAGAGAAAGAGTGAATTAGGTTAAGAGAGAGATATTTTTGCTTTTAACCTTAGGTGAAACCATTTCACTTTTTACCCTAAACTTGGTAGGTGAGGGTAAATGGTTTTTCAAAAAGCAAACAAGGTAGTTGAGTGGTAGGTACACCTACCACACATGGGCCCCACATATTTGAATTCAAAATTCAAATATCTCTACGAACATTTGCCGCAGCTCGGTTTCTTTTAATCCGATTAAACGAACTTCCATCGTTAAATAATTAAATCTAATTTAATTAAATATCGATGCCTCGCAATATATTACGAACGTCGTTTACGAATTAATTCTAAATTAATTTGTTCGTTCGCATTAAAGCCCGACTTTAATTTCGTAATGAAATCCAATTCATATTTATATATCCGATATATTAATTTTAGCCCATTCGAATAAATTAAATAGAAAAATCAAATTTAACTATTAAATTTATTTTACCGATTAATTCCAAATTAATCGCGTTCTCTCTCTTTAGACTATATTTTATCCCAGATAAAATATCTCCGTAATTAATCCCAGATTAATTTTCTCTCTCATCAAATTAATCCCAGATTAATTAAAGTGCGAGTCATACATCATCGGTGAATCATTGGGAAGCGACCCATGAGATCCCCGGATATGTTGGCAGTAAATACGGTCGTCGGACTATCCAAACACGTAAGTACCAAGTACCACGTTTTACCGATTCACGATACAAGGTTGGCTTCTAGCAAAGCACCATGCCTACCCAATTCTCCGGAAATATCCTTACAGGAATGAAGGATCTGTATCAGGCGTAGTATACATCGTATAGTGCATATCGATCTAGTATCGGATGGTCACGTGCTAGGCCTGGGGCTGGAGTAATGTCTGCCCCGTACGAAACCAATGTTGGATGTCTGGTAACTAGTCTCTATAATCGGATATACATGACCTAGTCATAATATCTCAATTGCCGCGCAGCACTTAAGAGCACTAATACCGTATCCTACGTGACATCATCTCCACTATGACTGGAGTGATACTTCCGTCTTGATATCACACCCAATACTCCACGATTCTCAATATACCCAGTATTGGCGTACACATAACCGGTTAAAGCCCTGGACGACCTCAACCAAAGTATATTGATTGTCGTAAGTATTAGCGGTGCAAGTCTCAGGTTAAAACTAAATACACCTACCCTGATTTCGGACTCCCATAGACACACACACAGTCATACACCAATGGGATTCCGAGGGGGTCTATCCAGAGCGAAGCTGTTTCCCGTACCATCGGTGAAACACAACCTCCTATTACACTTGCATGAGTATCCAATCCCAAATATATAAGAACTATGTCGTTGTGCCCTCACAACGCGCACAAGTGCAATACTAGTCTTTTACGTATTTATCGATGTCCAATCTCGATAATACTCTGACTAGGGATATTTAATGATTTATCCTACGTGGACTGATATTGTCTCATATCATTCTCCGTCCAGGAACAAATCATAGGGACCTCTCATCATTTATTCATCTAACGAAAGGGCGTTACACGTCCGTTGGAAGGGTGAATGATCCGCAACTCTTTTGGTTCACTAAATCAACGTCTTTCCTCACAGTTTTGCTATTCGGGCTGCTGTTTTTACTCTGTTTCGCTGATGTTTTGCTGCTGTTTTTTGGGTTGCTGTTTTAAGGTAATTTAGGGACAGTTTTGGCGGTTATTTGGATTGGTTTGGACTGAAGTTTTGGAAGGGTTCCAGGGGTAGTTTTTGTTACTATTTTGGGCAGTTTTTGGGGACAGAATTTTGGTAATGTGAGTGCAGTTTTTCAGTGCAGTTTTAGGCTTACTGGACAGTGTAGTTCAGGGGACATTTTCGGTTGTATGGAGGGCTGTGTTTGTGAAGGGTTTTCTCGGCATTAAAGGGGCTATCTGTGGGTTGTTTGGCTTACTGTTTTTGGGCGTGTTAGAGAGCAGTTTTAAGGGATGTTTGCATGCAGTGATGAGGGGTGTCTGAGTTGAAGGGTACGTGTGGGTTGAAGGCAGTTAAGGTGCGTGAATAGGCAGTGAGTGGTTTGGTTTATTTGCATCCATTGAAGGCTGAGTTAAAGAGTGTTGTTGTCGGTGAAGTTGGAAGTTGAGTGAGATGAGAAGGAGATGTGAAGGAAGGCAGGTTGTTATTAGGGAAGTCTCTACGTGAACATGGGGTATTGTAGGGTTTTAGGGGGTGAATCCGGTAACGCAGCGGAAGCGGTGAAAATCCGATTTTCAGATTTCAAAACTTTTTCTTGGATTAATTAATAAAATATTTATTTAATTGCCCAATAATCAATTATGAAAACAAAATTTCAAATGAATCATATTCAAGAAATTACCAAATTACCCTTACTTTGTATTTTTGTCCATTTTAGTCCGAAATTGATCTAATCAATTTTGAATGATTCTAAATCATTTCTAAGATGAACTTAGCATGTTCAAAACATCAAAACACCAAAACATCCAAAATCCCCATTTTCTAACTCCAATGCCGTGAGCACCATTTGGTGCCCATTTTGACCATTTGGTCATTTCATGCTCCAAAACTCATCCAATGAAATCCAATCAACATGAAACTTTATGTGCATCATATAAACACCCAAATGCTCAACATATATGAAAAGCCCCAAATTTGGAATTGGTCATGAACCCTAATTTTTCAATTTCCACAAATTGGACAAATTAGGCCATATTCATTAAATCAATTGTTTCAATCATCAATCTTACATCTAATTCAAGTCTCAACACAATGAAACAACTCAAGATCAAATCTAGGTCATTTAAGAGTGGGTCAACAACTCTAGATTAGCAACATGATTTCTAAAACCTTAAAAGAAAGTTTGTTACTACAATAGTCATTCACTTCCTTCATCATACATGCTTCACACTTCACCAAAACTTCCATCAACAAAAACCACAAGGAACAAACAAAGAAACATCCTAAGAATATCATATATTAAAGCCTAGAACCTAAGGAACAAATTCCTTACTAATAGCAAGTTCAAGAAACTTACTAAAGCCAAGCTTTTGATGTTATCTTTCTTCTCACAAACTTCCTTTGGCTTCTTCAATGGAGTTTCTTTTTTTAAAAGTGTATTAGGTTAAGTGTAAAGTGAAATGAAAATCAATTTATACTTGCAACAATAAGGCCTTGGCCGAATTTCACATATACAAAATATAAGACTTGTAATTTCATTTTCATTTCAAGCTAATTTGGTCAACTTGCCTAAATATCTAAATAACAACTTTATTAGATATTTATTTAAGTCAACAAAAGCAACTAATGTCATTTACTACAATATCCTAACATAAGATATTTATATTTTAATTAATTTAATCATTTAACAATTAAATAATTAATTAATTAATCAAATACAAATATATTAAATATATGTAATATTTACATTAAATTTAAAAACATATATTCATTTAGGAAATAAGTCAAATAACTCATTTTGACTATTAATTAATGTGTATTTAAATTAATCAAGTATTAAATGTAAATACACAATAATTAAGTAAATGACAATCTAGTCCTTTAGCACGTATCTTGCGTTTAACCTTTAAACGACTTTATAAATAATCAATATTATTTTTAATGTTGCTCTAGTGCTCTACGAGTATGTTTCATTATTGAAACTCTCTAGATTCAGGTATATCCGTCACGAATCAAATTTCGTGTCCATAATCTATCCACCCGTAGATTATGACGATCACGGATAATCTCGCTAAACCATACAGGTCGAGGTCATGGAAAATGTATAATTCCTCCGTCACAGGTATCCGGATAAATCCCAGAGATATAGATGTAAACGTCAAATCTCTATCGGGATTATCCAGTCGACTATTCCATTAGCAATCTCTAAAAGAATGTTTAGAACTAGCTTCTAAACTTTACCACGGGCCCATGGTTTTATCTGATTGCTAATCATATAGACTACCTATGCTCTGATACACAGAACTGACGGATCCTATCTTGATACACATAGGACACCCTGAGGATCAATCTACACCCAACGACCAACGAACAGGCGAGTCTGATCTAAATAGATCGGTGACGTGACTGCCGTCTAAGTGTAGAAGATGTCTCATGTGCCCACAATGGCATCTCAAGTCTAAGAATCACAAGTGCTACTCAACCCAAGAAGATTCTTATTGACGCTGGTGTACCATCCATTAAGAAACTTCGGTGAGTCGTTCAGTGTTTATCCGCTATAAACACCTACACGTCTATACTAGTCTCCAAGACTAATGGTTCATTGAGAAACCATTGGAATCATATATTCAAGTATACGACATGTACCGGTCTCAATGGTTTACTATACTGACCAAGTAGTGTAAACCTTGACCAGAACTGTCTGAGAATGACAACGTCATGATACTTCTCAATGTCCGTTGCGACGCTTTTGCAACTGTATCATGACTAATCATTCTCGGGTCATTACGTCTTTACCATATAGAAAGATAGATTATATTATAGAAACTGCATATATTATTCATAATAATAATGTTTTACAGAAGTATTTAACAGAAATACAACCGGGAATTGGCGCTCTGAGCACCAACCCCAACAGGTATGACTGGTGGAGATAGGGTTTGTGAGCTGTGTGTTTTGAAGGAGGAATGGGCGTGAACTAAATGAGCAGATTTGTGGGGTTTTTATCGTGAATGAGGGGGCTTGTTACATGAAGAAGGCAGAGGCTTATGGCATGGGTGTATGGAAATGTACGTGAAGGGTTTAGGTGGTGAAAGGGCAGTGTGTTAATGTCGTAGCTTGAAGGCAGTGAGGTTAGATTATGGAAGTCACGGCTCGACAGTGCGTGGGCTGAGGCTTGTGAGTGGCTGCTGCTCTCGATGGCCTGGCAGTGAGGGTTTGTCGCTACTGGTTGTTCGACCATGAGATGATTTTAGGGTTCCATTTGGTTTGCTCTCGTCAGTGAAGGAGATGAAGGTTGTTGTGGCTATGAAGGGCAGTGCGTGGCTTTGCAAGTAGGTTAGTTGTGTGTTGGACGTTGATGGGTGTTGAGTGCCTTAATGGTTGTTGTTGGCTGGGGCTTTGATCGGTAAAGAGGGTGTTATTTCATGTTGCAAGTGGCTGGTTTGGTGTGTTGAATCAGAAGGTAGAGAGAGAGATTGCTGCGTTTTGGGTTTATTCTCTTTTGTTCTGGTTTGTGGCCGAGAGCGAGAGGGGCAAAAGAGAGGTAGAGAGAGTGGCCGAGAGGTTGATTTGTTGTGGAGATTAGGGTTTCATTTTTGTTTATGTTTTTTTTTTGGTTACTGCCGAGTTAGTGAGGGAGAAGGTCGGAGGCGAGAGGCTTTAGGGTTTCTATATAGTGGTGAGCTAGTTTAGGATTTTCTTGTAAATGATCTATTTATTTTGGAATTAGAATTTATTTTAATTAGGAACTTTATTTAATTAGATATTAATTTAGATTTAATTTCATTTTCATTTTTTCAATTTAATTAGTTATTTAATTTGATTTCAATTGTATTTTAATTAATTTAATTGAATTAGCTTTAATTTAATTTAATTTAATTTGTGACATGTATTTTAAATGTCTTAATTATTTTTTTGGATTGGGTTTGGGTGAGATGGGCTTGGTGTGTGTCTTATGGGGTTTAGGCTAAGGGTGTGTTTTAAAACGGAGGTTGAACAAGCGAACCCGAAGCTACTCCAGCGAATCCAACAAAAATACTGATTTCTGACTTTTTCCCTTCCGACGTCCGTTTCCCGCGGCTCCCGCGATTTAAAAGGTAGTGCTTCCAAATGAGACTCATCATCGAGTCTTAAATGCAAAAATACAGTGCCTACAAGAATGAATAGTGATTTTTGTTTCCAAAACATATCGCTTAAGTTGACTTGTGTTTGTGTAATAAAATACCACATTTATAATAGCCAACAACTTCCATCACACTTATGACTACTTGATGTAAGTCAAGTGTCAAGTTGATGTAAGTTGGTGGGCCCCACTTTAAATTCAAAAAATTCAAGTGGGCCTGCTCAACACACTTCGGGCTCGGGTTTGTGTAATCCGATTAAAAGAATTTTACGTTGCTACGTAATTAAATCCAATTTAATTAAATAATAATGTCTTGCAAAATTATTACGAAAGTCGCTCGCAAATTAATTCCAAATTAATTCGTTCGCACGAATTAAAATTTAATTTTAATTCCGCATTGAAATCCAATTTCAATTAATATATCTAATATATTATTTTAGCCCAATTAAATAAATTAAATAGAGAAATCCAATTTGATTATTAAATTTATTTTACCGATTAATTCCAAATTAATACCGTTCTTTCCTCTCGACGAATTTAATCTCAGATTAATTATTTCTCTGATAATTAATCTTAGATTAATTCTTGCCGTAATTAATCCCAGATTAATTATGTTCAAGTCAAATCTCATCGGTGGATCTTCGGGAAGCGACCCAAAAGATCCTGGATATGTTGGCAGTAAATACGGTCATTGGACTATCCGAACACGTTCGTACCCGGTACCACGTTCTTATCGATTTACAAGACATGGTTGGCTTCTAGCAAAGCATCGTGCCTACCCAATTCTCCAGAAATATTCTTTAAAGGAATATATAATCTTTATCAAGCGTAGTATACTAAGTATTGCGTATTATGATCCAGTATCGGATATCACATGCTAGGCCTGGGGCTGGAATTGTGTCTGCCCCGTACGAAGCATATATCGGATCACTGGCGACTAGTCTCTATAATCGGATAATCATGACCTAGTCATATTATCCCGATGACTGTAGTACTTAAGAGTATCAGTTTCATATCCATGCGTGATCATCATCTCCATATGACTGAAGTGATACTTCCATCTTGACATCACACCCAATACACTACGATTCTCAGTATACCCAGAAGAGACGTACACAGAACCTGTTAAAACCTCGGACGACCAAAACCAAAGTATACTGATTGTCGCAAGTATTAGCGATGCAAGTCTCATGTTAAGACCAAATACACCTACCCTGATTCAGATTCCCATAGACACATAGTCATACTACCAATGGGATTCCGAGGGGTCTATCCAGAGCGAAGCTGTTCCCGTACCATCGGCAAACAGAACCTCCTATCAAACTTGCATAAGTATCCAATACTTAAATATATATAAACTATGTCGTTAAGCTTCCATAACACGCACAAGTGCAATACTAGCCTATTCCGCATTATCGATGTTCAGTCTCGATAATACTACGACTAGGGATATTTAATGATTAAACCTTTCGTGGATTAATACTGTCTCAAATCTTATTAATCCGGTACTAATCATATGGACTTTTATCTTTTATATATCTAAGTAATCCAATTACAAAATGATAAAAGAGCAATTTCCTTTGTCACATAGTTAATTTTGTACAATAACACCATGTCCTTTACAAAATAGTGATGCTATGGGTCATAATTGTCCAACACCCGGAGTCCTTATTTGCATAAAAAACAAACTAAGCAAAACCCTAGAAAACGTCTTTGTGTCGCGACGGGCGGCCATGCACGTCGCGACGCACGTCTTGGCTTGCATGATAATGATTCCTGCGTTTCTGCTCGTTTCCTGCATGCTTTCGATGTGTCTGTAAGGTCCCGAAACACGTACAATTGCTCCAATATCCATATTCTATTACTTTCTAATAACAAAGCACAAAATAAAAATAATCAATATTAAACACATGATAATCAAACCGAATTAGTGATGTTCAAAGTATATTTTCATGCATTTATCAACAACCATTCAAAGTCAAGCATCCTTCAAGACTTTCTGCGATCTATCTGTCCTTTTCAAGACTCACTAGAGCTAAAAGATTGAAGAATGTGGCATGGGCACTGAGTGGAAAAGAATTCTATTTGCCACCTCATTTTTGGAAGAGGCGCTTGAAGAGTAATGCCTATGGCATTGTCTTGTCTAAGACATTTAAAGCCTCATTGAAGAGTATTTGAAGGAAGATTTTTAGACAACGTCTGGCTAAAGATGTTAAACTTAGCGCTGTCATGGAGGCAACCCACACATTCAATTTTTGTTTTCTTTACTTTTGTTTTATTTTATTTTTGTGTGCTATTTGCGGGTTTAATAGTTTGCATATGCAAGTGCTAGCACAACTAATACAGCCCCGTGCAGGCAACTTATTATCAGCAGAAGCCTGATCAACTCCATACATGATAGTATTTTTCGTCACTCTTGTCTTCTTTACGCTTATCTTACATTGACAAATTGACTAGTTGAGAAATATATTTGAAGATGAATGACCATTTGCTTAGATATTTGTCTCTATGTAGAATTATTTATGATATATGTATGACTAGAGCAAAAAAAGAGAAATCTTTTGAAAAAAATTTAAAAAGTGCAGAAAAGAAGAAAATATTCTAAGAAAAAAGATATAAACCACCTATAATCGATAAGCATGAACCTATCCATTGGCGAGTATTAGGACCAAATGAGTAGAAATACTAATTCAAATGGTAGGGGAGTCAAAACAATAAGAAAAATAAAATTCATATCATATCGAGCTTAATAGGCAAATACAGAGGACTGTTGAGATATGTAGCTTGGTTTGACCCATCAGATGTCAAGTTTTAAGACAAAATCACTGAGTCGACTTAATTAGGAGTCGAATTGTGATCGAACCATTTCACACACACATTATGAGTCTAACTTAGATGAGTTATTCAAGAACTTGGATTTGAGTTGTGTTGAGTACTTTGAAGGTTCTTTGATTCCATTGATAGGCATTCTTTGAAGACAATATTATGTGTAACTACCAGGACTGTCTTATGTGTTTTTTTTTTTTTGCATGATTGTATGTGCATGTGAAAAATGTTTGTGGGTGTCATCGCTGTAAGCTTTCAAAAGACTATAACTCGCCCATTATGGCCGTTTAGGGGTCTAAAGGCTTGTTGCATACTCTAAATGTAAGCGTGATCCCTATGAAAGTGGCATAGGTTAATTAGTTTTTTGTTTGTTTATTTTAGTCAATTTTATTTATTTATTTATTTTATTTCCTTTTGTTTTGTTCGAGGACGAGCAAAAGGTTATGTTTTGGGGTGTGATAAACGGTCAATATAAGTATATTTTCCGCCCCTCTAGCTTAATATTTTGCGTGTTACATTACGTATTATAAGCATTTTGATGAGTTTCAGGGTTTTTTTGTAGGTAAAATCATGCCGATACTCAAACAAAATCAATTAGGGATGAAACGACCAAATTTAGAGCAAATTGAGGAAAAATGTTAGAAGCATAACATGAGTCCCAACACCAAAATTGCATCTCGACTCGTGCAAGAAAAAAGTTGATATAATTCGATGAATTGGGTGCGTCGCGACGCGCCAAAATGTGAATTGAAGAAGTCAATGTGCAAAATGCATGAAGTGGACGTGCAACAAGCCATAATGTAAATTATATGCAGAGTCTTTTTTTTCCTAAGTATAAGAGTGTCGAAATAATAAAATAACTCGATAAGTCCGGGGTCGATCCACAGGGAATAGATTTAATAAAATAAAATAACAATTCGAGTAAAAATAAAAATGTTTAATTTGTTTGAAGTGATTGAAAATTTTAAATTAGATTGCAACAATAAAATAAAATACTGAGGGTAGGGGATCCACTTTTAATATTTCAAATTTAGAAATCTGACTTTTTATAATATCTAAATTGTCATTATTACCCAGTTAATTTATTTCAGGAATTAATTATGCCAAAATAAATAAAACCATCCATAAAGGCGGTGATAGCATTTTCCTATAACAAGTTCAGTCAGGTACTCAATTATGCCAAATAAATAAAACCAGCCATATAAGCAGTAACAAAGTTTGTCAATAATTAATCCAGATTTAAACTAAATATTAATCCTTAGATTACAATTTATATATTATAATATAAATAAGATTAATCTTTTTTTTTATAATAAAAGATTCACCCTTGACCAAACAAAATGAATTAGATACTCATGATTTGAATAAAAAACACTCATAATTTTATTAGTAAAAAAAAAATTACAAGAAAGCTTTTAAAAATTAAAACACAAAAGAGTTGAAATTCCACAAATTTTCATAGAAAACTATGGACTCCCAGGCTGAGAAAAATAAGATGTTGAGCACCTCTAATATAGGTGCTCGCACCTCCATTGCTCAAGCTGTCATTTGCTTTCCATAGAAAGGTGTAAAGCAAGTGAAAAAGTTTTTTTAAAAAAAATTTAATATATTAATATATTATAATAATATATATTATATATATATATATAATCTTGGTTGGACCTACAATATAATATATATAAAAAATTTTATATATAAAATCTCGGTGGGTCCTCCAAAATATATTATATATATATATATATATATATATATATATATATATAATAAAAATAATAATAATAGTAATAATGTTTGTGGGTGTCATCGCTCTAAGCCTTCAAAAGACTATAACTCGCCCATTATGGTCGTTTAGGGGTCTAAAGGCTTGTTGCATACTCTAAATGTAAGCGTGATCCCTATGAAAGTGGCATAGGTTAATTAGTTTTTTGTTTGTTTATTTTAGTCAATTTTTTTATTTATTTATTTATTTTATTTCTTTTGTTTTGTTCGAGGACGGGCAAAAGGTTATGTTTTGGGGTGTGATAAAAGGTCAATATACATATATTTTTCACCGCTCTAGCTTAATATTTTGCGTGTTACATCACGTATTATAAGCATTTTGATGAGTTTCAGGGTTGTTTTGTAGGTAAAATCATGCCGAGACTCAAACAAAATCAATTAGGGATGAAACGACCAAATTTAGAGCAAATTGAGGACAAATGTTAGAAGCATAACATGAGTCCCAACACCAAAATTGCATCTCGTGCAAGAAAACATTTGATAGAATTCCATGAATTGGGTGCGTCGCGACGCGCCAAAATGTGAATTGAAGAAGTCAATGTGCAAAATGCATGAAGTGGACGTGCAATAAGCCATAATGTAAATTCTATGCAGTCTTTTTTTTCCTAAATATAAGAGTGTTGAAATAATTAAATAACTTGATAAGTCCGGGGTCGATCCACAGGGAATAGATTTAATAAAATAAAATAACAATTCGAGTAAAAATAAAAATGCTTAATTTGTTTGAAGTGATTGAAAATTTTAAATTAGATTGCAACAATAAAATAAAATATTGAGGGTAGGGGATCCACTTTTAATAATTCAAATTTAGAAATCTGACTTTTTATAATATCTAAATTGTCATTATTACCCAGTTAATTCATTTCAGGAATTAATTATGCCAAAATAAATAAAATCATCTATAAATGCGGTGATAGCATTTTCCTATAACAAGTTCAGTCAGGTACTCAATTATGCCAAATAAATAAAACCAGCCATATAAGCAGTAACAAAGTTTGTCAATAATTAATCCAGATTTAAACTAAATATTAATCCTTAGATTACAATTTACATATTATAATATAAATAAGATTAATCTATTTTTTTTATAATAAAAGATTCACCCTTGACCAAACAAAATGAAATTAGCTACTAATGATTTGAGTAAAAAACACTCATAATTTTATTAGTAAAAAAAAGAAATTACAAGAAAGCTTTTAAAAATTAAAACACAAAAGAGTTGGAATTCCACAAATTTTCATAGAAAACTATGGACTCCCGGGCTGAGAAAAATAAGATGTTGAGCACCTCTAATATAGGTGATCGCACCTTCATTGCTCAAGTTGTCATTTGCTTTCCATCGAAAGGTGGAAAGCAAGTGAAAAAGTTTTTTTTAAAAAAAAATTTAATATATTAATATATTATAATAATATATATTATATATATATATATAATCTTGGTTGGACCTACAATATAATATATAAAAAATTTTATATATAAAATCTCGGTGGGTCCTCCAAAATATATTATATATATATATATATATATATATATATATATATATATAATAAAAATAATAATAATAGTAATAATGTTTGTGGGTGTCATCGCTCTAAGCCTTCAAAAGACTATAACTCGCCCATTATGGTCGTTTAGGGGTCTAAAGGCTTGTTGCATACTCTAAATGTAAGCGTGATCCCTATGAAAGTGGCATAGGTTAATTAGTTTTTTGTTTGTTTATTTTAGTCAATTTTATTTATTTATTTATTTTATTTCCTTTTGTTTTGTTCGAGGACGGGCAAAAGGTTATGTTTTGGGGTGTGATAAAAGGTCAATATACATATATTTTTCACCGCTCTAGCTTAATATTTTGCGTGTTACATCACGTATTATAAGCATTTTGATGAGTTTCAGGGTTGTTTTGTAGGTAAAATCATGCCGAGACTCAAACAAAATCAATTAGGGATGAAACGACCAAATTTAGAGCAAATTGAGGACAAATGTTAGAAGCATAACATGAGTCCCAACACCAAAATTGCATCTCGTGCAAGAAAACATTTGATAGAATTCCATGAATTGGGTGCGTCGCGACGCGCCAAAATGTGAATTGAAGAAGTCAATGTGCAAAATGCATGAAGTGGACGTGCAATAAGCCATAATGTAAATTCTATGCAGTCTTTTTTTTCCTAAATATAAGAGTGTTGAAATAATTAAATAACTTGATAAGTCCGGGGTCGATCCACAGGGAATAGATTTAATAAAATAAAATAACAATTCGAGTAAAAATAAAAATGCTTAATTTGTTTGAAGTGATTGAAAATTTTAAATTAGATTGCAACAATAAAATAAAATATTGAGGGTAGGGGATCCACTTTTAATAATTCAAATTTAGAAATCTGACTTTTTATAATATCTAAATTGTCATTATTACCCAGTTAATTCATTTCAGGAATTAATTATGCCAAAATAAATAAAATCATCTATAAATGCGGTGATAGCATTTTCCTATAACAAGTTCAGTCAGGTACTCAATTATGCCAAAATAAATAAAACCAGCCATATAAGCAGTAACAAAGTTTGTCAATAATTAATCCAGATTTAAACTAAATATTAATCCTTAGATTACAATTTACATATTATAATATAAATAAGATTAATCTATTTTTTTTATAATAAAAGATTCACCCTTGACCAAACAAAATGAAATTAGCTACTAATGATTTGAGTAAAAAACACTCATAATTTTATTAGTAAAAAAAAGAAATTACAAGAAAGCTTTTAAAAATTAAAACACAAAAGAGTTGGAATTCCACAAATTTTCATAGAAAACTATGGACTCCCGGGCTGAGAAAAATAAGATGCTGAGCACCTCTAATATAGGTGATCGCACCTTCATTGCTCAAGTTGTCATTTGCTTTCCATCGAAAGGTGGAAAGCAAGTGAAAAAGTTTTTTTTAAAAAAAAATTAATATATTAATATATTATAATAATATATATTATATATATATATATATAATCTTGGTGGGACATCCAGTATAATATATATAAAATCTCAGTGGGTCCTCCAAAATATATTATATATATATTATATATATATATATTAATAAAAATAATAATAATAGTAATAATAATAATAATAATAATAGAATATATTTGTGGGTAAATACATCATAATCTCATTTTGTGAAACACGGTGAATGTTTTCCAAGTCCGATTTGAATCTAGCTGTCACGCTCTTTTTAGATTTTCTAGGTCTTAGAATTCAGATCTCATATCTATTTTTCCTGTTGAGATTCTGAAGCAGTATTTTACCTACAGAATAAATAAAAATCACAATAAAATATAAATATAATTATTATTTAACAAATGTGCTAAATTAAAGGGATTAATGAAATTATAAGAGTAAAATGATAAGTTTCTCTTTTATTAAGTGTAAACTTTTTAATTCTCATCACACCCCAACCAGCTTATTACTAGTCCCTAGTAATTTAAGCGAAAACTTAAAAGAAAAATTCTTATCCAAGTTAATAATTGTTTTATTTCTTTCTAAATAATCAAATAAGTAAATTCTCCTGTACTTTTTACCATTCTTCCATACACACATAAAACAAGGTATTAATCAATTCATTATGCCCACAATATTCATAGGTCTTGTTGAAAAGAGAGTAATATTTTTGTCGAAAAATTATATTAGAGTTCTGTAACATCTGGTGAACCTGACGACTTGTACGATACCAGAGCCTAACGACTATTACGACTCAGAGGTATAATACTTGATATAAATCATGTTCGAGCAAGTACGTGCTCGTAGAATGGCATTTGGGACATTCAGAAGATTACTTGAAATTTTAACGCGGAACTTAGTTTACATTCCACCTCGAACAACTTTTAATAATCGGGCCGTAACATTTTCATACGATCTCTGATATTTATGAATTTTATATCCTCGGAAATCTTAGATCGAGATCTATAACTTTCGCATTGAACCAGTATCCAAATTCGAATCAGAAGCGGGTCAAAAATCACAATTTCTGAAACTGCTACAGTAACTTCAGGAATTAACTAAAATTTGGTGATGTGGAAAAATGTGGACCATGCATTTGCAACACAAAAACCAACTCTTGCTCTATAAATAGAGTACTATTCACTCATCCTCTTGAGGAGCTAAAACGTGAGGGAGATGAGGGAGATTTTGGGGAAAACTTTCTCATTTGTTTTCTTTTCTCATGCTACCTTTGGCAAGATTGATGATGTTTCCAAGCATATTCCATGACAAGTAAGCTTCTAACTTCATTTTCTTTATTTTTCAGTTTCGGGGAAGGAAAAACCAAAGCCCCATTTCGAATATAGCATACCCTAGCCATGAGAATTTTTAGAATGAGCATTAATAAGTTGTTGGCATGTGTTTTGATAAGTGTCATGATGATATTAGCATTGAATGAGGTTTATTTGTGTGTGAATATGATGAGGATATTATGCTAGGTGATTGAATGATTCTAGAAAATGGGTTGTGTATGGGTGGTGATATTAGATGAGTTTTGAGGTTGTAAAAGTACCTATATGTTAGTCCTAGATTAAAAGTGTGAGGATTGCTTGAGTGTAGAGTTGAAAAGTGAAATTTAGGCCCTGAAACTGGCATCGCGTCGCTACGCCACGCACCTTGCATCGCGACGCATTCTGGAAAATAAGCACAAATTTGATTCTATGATGTGTGAGTCACGACGCACGTGGACTCGCGTCGTGATGTGAACCAAAAAAAAGCTCTCTGTGACAGCCTTTTCCAGGTCACGTCACGACGAGCAAGTCTGTGCGTCGCGATGTGTTACCATTTCTCAAGATAAAATTTTTAGCCAATCCAGTTTTAACCCAGAATATTAGAGACCATCTGAAGGGCTTTGTATCATTCTATATACATGTGATTTACCATAACACAAATGTAGAACATCGAAAGGGTGTCTTACGTGAACGAGGGCTGGATTGAAGGTGCTTTGTGCGAACTAAGTGTGTTGTTTGTAGGGTCAGAGGCGTGAAAGGTTGTTGCAGTGGCGAGGGGGGTGTTAACGTGGACTGAGTGTGTTGCTGTTCATGGAGGGGCTGTGCTGGTTTGTGTCTTTGTCGAGTGGGCTGTGTATTTGTTATTTTATCGGTCCAATAGGCAGTGCAGAGAGAATGGCGTGAGGTGTGAAGCTTAGGATGTGTGTCCTTTGTTGTCAGTGCATGAATGAGAGGGGATGGAGAAGGCTATTATGGTTTTTCGTGCTGTTTGGTGAGTGTATGTGTGAATGAGCTAGGAGAGTCAAGGGTTGAGTTTGTGTCTCTTTTTATAGGCAAAGTCTAGGGTTCTCCTTGTGTGAATAGGAAAGGAATCATGCAATCAATGGTGATATCTCCTAATTAGTATATCACAAGGAAAATATCTATTTAATTAGGGATATGATTTGGCTTGATTAGGAAGATGATATATTTGATTTTATTTGATTTTTTTTATTTAGGTATGTGATTTATTTAGATTTCACACCATGTGTTTAATATGTTAATTGTTATTTTGAATGTGTTTTATTGGGCTTGGGCGTGTGCTAGAAGAGGTGTGGGCGTGTGGTTGGTCCTTTTAGTGGGCTTGGTGGTGTATGGGCTTGATGTGGGGTTTGCGAGGGTTTTGGGCCAAGGATAAGTGGTTTGCGGGGGTTTTGGGCCGATGATAAGTTTTAAAACAGAAATCCAACAAGCGAACCCGAGGCTAAGGAAACGAATAAAATCCAAGAAAGTACTGATTTCTGACTTTTCCCTTCCGACGTCTGTTTTCCGCGACATCCACAACTTAAAAGGTAGTGTCTCCATATGAGACTCATCATCGGGACTTACATGCAAAAATGCAGTGCCTACAGTCGCCCCCACTTTGATGGGACTTGTGTAGTGTGTGACAATGACAATCCTATCTAATTTATGCAATGCATTTTTACTTACCTGGCCCACCAGCTGCCATCTGACTTGCATGTTGCTTCGAATGGAGTTGATGATGCAATGGGCCTCGACCCTGAGATGCATCCCATTAACTGCAACCGACAACGGGGGCCTCGTCCCTGGGACGCATTCTAATACCGCTGACAATGTGCGTCACGACCCTGGGACGCATCCCAAAAGTGGAACTGATGATGCAGGGGGCCATCGACCTGGGACGCATCCCAATAACTGCAACCGACAATGGGGGCCTCGACCCTGGGATGCATCCCAATACTGCTGACAATGTGGGTCACGACCCTGGGAAGCATACCAAAATGGATGATGTAGGGGGCCTCGACCCTGGGACGCATCCCGGAACTACAACCGACAACGGGGGCCTCGACCATGGGACGCATCCCAATACCGCTGACAATGTGGGTCACGACCCTGGGACGCATCCCAAAACTGATGATGGTGTGGGCCTTGACCTTGGGACTCATCCCAAAACTGATACTGATGCTGATGTGGGCCTCGACCCTGGGACTCATCCCCAAAACTGATACTGATGCTGATGTGGGCCTCGACCCTGGGACTCATCCCCAAAACTAACACCGACTCATTTCTGAAACTGATGACATTATTTTGTTTGCTCTCAACTTGCTTGTACTTCGCCGCTTTCCTTTCTTTTCTTTCGAGACTCTCTGTTCATGATGGGTTAGATCCTCATTGTGCTCCTTGGTGCCATGTGCCTACACATGTCTCTAATCGTCCTCTGGATCTGCTTTATAGTTTCCTCCTATCGGTTCTCTTTTGGTGACTGTTCGGTTCTCTTTTTTCTGAAACCTGCAAACACAGAACAAACAAAACACAAAAAGAATGCAAGTATGTTACGTGTATGCATGCATGCATGGATGAATTCCTTATCCCGTTGGGTTAGGTCCTCTGCCAGGTCTTCTATTTCTCAGGCAAAATATTGCTTCAATATGTCCACGTTGATCGGCTGAGTGAACTCATTCCCTTCCAAATCTGACAGTCTCACTGCCCCATTTCCCATTACTTTATGCACTATGTAGGGTCCTTCCCAGTTGGGTCTGAACTTTCCTCTTGGGTCTGTCGTCGACGGCCTTGACTACTTAAGTACCAAATCACTCTTTCTGATCTTATTAGGACACACCTTTTTGTTGAATGCTCGGGCTAGTCTCTTCTTATATATCTGCATGTGATGTAAAGACTTCATTCTCTTCCCATCGAGCAATGCCAACTGTTCAAATCTCTGTGAGGCCCATCCTTGTTCAGGTAACTCTGTTTCTGCTAATACCCTCATGGACTGTATCTCAACTTCCACGGGTAGTACTGCTTCCATTTCATAGACCAAAGAGTAAGGCGTGGCTCCTGTTGCTGTTCTCACTGATGTTCTGTACCCTCACAGGGCGTACGGTAGTTTGTTAGCCCAATCTTTGCAGTTTTCTATCATCTTGGCTAATATCTTCTTTATTGTCTTATTGGCTACCTCGACTGCCCCATTTGTCTGCGGTCTGTAAGGTGAAGACTTGTGATGTTCTATCCCATATCTCTGTAGCATTGCCTTCGTTTCCCCTTGAAATTGAACTTCGTTATTTGTCACTACATGATGCGGCATCCCATATCGACATATGATGTTTCGAGCTATGAACTTCGCCATCTGCTTTGCTGTGACGTTACGAAATGACTCGGCTTCCACCCATTTTGAGAAGTAGTCCACTACCACCGCTATGAAACGATGTCCATTCGATGCATTCGGTCGAATCTCTCCGATCATGTCAATTCCCCATGCTGAAAAAGGCCATGGCTCTGATAGCCCGTGTAACTCTGTGTGAGGCAGATGGTTCATATTACCATGTGCTTGACAATCGTGACAATGTTTTACCAGCTTTGCACAGTCTGTCTCCATGGTCAACCAGTAGAAACCTTGTCTTACAATCTTGTGAGACAAATTCAACCCATTCATGTGTGGTCCACATACCCCGGCATATATTTCTTCTATTGCCTTCTGAGCTTCTTCTTTTCTCAAACACTTCAGTTGAATGCCATTTGTCTGCCTCTTGTATAGCTCTCCCTTCAAAATCACATACTGAGAAGCCAACTTCTGAATGGCTATTATATCTTTTATGCTTGCTCCTTCTGGGAGTTCTCTGTGTTCCAGGTATCGCTGAATATCATGGTACCAAGGTTTTTCGTTGTCGATCTCCACTTCCAAAACTCTTTCTATCTCATAAACGGGTTCGCTTGCCGTTGTCAGTACCAATGGTCTCATCACTAACTTCTCTAGATTCTCCTAAGTAGCTGCAAGTGTAGCTAATGCGTCTACCATCTGATTCTCTTCTCGCGATAAATGCTGAAACTTACAATCGGGGATAGCCTATTGTGGGATACAGAAACTGGACGACGCATGTTGTCCTAGGCTCGCGGCCTAGTCGGGAGTACGGAGTAGCCACGGGGGACTAAACCGGAGAATAATGGAGTCGCCACCCGGTGTGAACCGGGAAAATGAGATTTAAGGCCGCACTCACCCCTCGCAAGGGAAGACCTCAAACCGTTGGGTTCGGAATGGTCCCTTACTTATGTCACTTGTAATGAAAGGATTCGTGTAATAATTTAATCAAGCTTAAGTAACACTTATTTCCAAGAGTATCATACTTTTAAATTCACATGCACAAAAAAAAACTTACACCTAAATTTGCATATATTTCTCATCTAAGATTGCATGCTTGAAAGTACATCAAAGTAGCAACGAACATACAACTTCATTGGCATATTGTACTCATGGAAACACAAGCACACACTAACCACAACAAGCACAATAAAGGCGAATCAAATAATGGCGAACATGTGATTTCATAGACATATCATAAACAAATAACCATTACATGTCCATGCACAAATAAAAGAGTCAACTAAGTACATAGTGCAAAAAGACACTTAAGGATGCAATTAGGCATTAAAGTGAGCAGGCTATGACATGGTGTAAAAGAAGATAACTAATATGGACACAAGGACACATGTGAGCACTTTTCCAAGTGGTACGTGGAATTGTATCCCAAGTACAGACCGCACTACCGTCCATTCGGAATCGGCTACGGAATTTATGTCTGGGTTTCCATCTGATATACCATAAGAAATAATACTCAAATGCTATCATGTTATGGATATGTGAATTATAATATGTTAAGCCAAGACTAAGGGATAGATGATGCAATCAATATATGAAAGACGCGGCAAATATCGTGGTAAAGGTAGCCTTTTAGGCTTTTCTTCCCCCAAATGGAGAACCTTTTTAGTCCAACACAATAAGCCCATGCGCTTTTCATTACAATGCGTACAAAGATAAAGATAACTATATGAAACTTCGTATACCCGATTGAACACATCTTACATTCAATTGAATATATATCAACCGGCGCGGCAAAGCATCTTGGTAAAGGATTTTAACCCCTCCAAATAGGGGACCTTTAATCCGACTTACTAAGCCCATGCGCTCGATTGCATCATGAATACAAAGAATAGAGACAATAATATCAAACTTAGTGTGCCCGATTGAACATATCTTACATTCAACCGAACACACATCAACAGGCGCGGCAAAGCATCGTGGTAAAGGGTTTTAACCCCTCCAAATAGGGGACCTTTAATCCGACTTACTAAGCCCATGCGCTCGATCGCATCATGCATACAAAAATAAAGACAATCATATCAAACTTAGTATGCCCGATTGAACATATCTTACATCCAACCGAACACACATCAACCAGCGCGGCAAAGCATCGTGGTAAAGGATTTTAACCCCTCCAAATAGTGGACTTTTAATCCGACTTACTAAGCCCATGCGCTCGATCGCATCATGCATACAAAAATAAAGACAATCATATCAAACTTAGTATGCCCGATTGAACATATCTTACATCCAACCGAACACACATCAACCGGCGCGGCAAAGCATCGTGGTAAAGGATTTTAACCCCTCCAAATAGGGGACCTTTAATCCTACTTACTAAGCCCATGCGCTCGATCGCATCATGCATAAACAAGTAACATGCGGAATTCAAATGACGAAAAATAAATAAATCAAAGCAACATGAAACAAAAGAAGGTTCTGTTTCCTCAAGCGGTACGTGGAGTTGTATCCCGAGTACAGATCATACTACCGTCCATTCGGAATCGGCTATGAAATTTATGTCCGGGTTTCCATCCGATATACCGCGAGAGTTGACACATCTTTCATTTTATTCCAAAGGCACAACATACAATATTTCATAATACATGCATATTTATCTACTCAAGGGCCACAACATGCATTTCCACATAACAATCATGATAACAATACTCAATAAATAATGAAAATAAAACAGAAAACGAATGTGAAAAATACCCTTAGGTCTAACCTTTTATGTCGACTTTCGGACTCGCGTTTCACGGCCGTCGGAAGGGCTATCGCTCCGTAACTCTTCCGGTTCACTGGTTTGTGTTTTACCTCGCTGTTTCGCTGCTCAAGCTACTGTTTTAACCTCGGTTTTTCTGCTGTTTCCTCGCGGTTTTCTGGTCACTATTTTCGTTGTATTTGTTCACTGTTTTGGCGATTTTTGGAGGCTAGGGGCTGTTGTTTTGGAAGGGTTCCAGGGGCAGTTTTTGTTACTGTTTTGGGCAGTTTTTGGGACAATTTTGGGACAGTTCTGGTGGCAGTTTATTCACTGTTTGGGGGACTGTTTTAATAGATTTGGGTACTGTTTTGGGGTGTATTGTGGAGGGTATATGCGGCAGTTCAAGGCTTGTGTTCAAGGCTGTTTAAGGCTTGTTTTGGCTTATGGCAGTGGGCGATTATGTGAGTGGAACAGTTGGTTGCGTGGCTTTGAGAGGAACGGCTGGTTGCGTGGCTGTGAGACTTTGGCATGAGGGGTTCTTTTGTGCGCAAATGAGCAGGCTGATGACGTCGTGGCTTGTGGCTAATGGCAGGTGGCTGAGAGTTGTGTGCTGAGGGCTATGAGTTTGGCGCAAACGTGAGGGCTAGGCGTGTGCTAGGTGAAGTGGCAAGGCAGGTGGGCTGATTTACGTGTAAAGAGAGGGCAGTTGGCTTTTTGTTGAGGGACGTGTGGGCTATGGAGCTAGGGGCGTGATGGCTGGGTACGTTTGATGCGTTGTGGAGATTGTGGAGGGCTTGGTGCATGAAGGCAAGGAGCAGGTGTCGTGGAGTTGGGTGAGTGTCAGGGGGCCATGCGAGGCTTCTTCATGTGGAGATGGCTTGTGTTTGTTGGCAGGCTAGGATTGTTTGTGGAGAGAGAGGGACCGAATGCTATTAGGGTTTATTTTTTTTGTGTTAGCCGTGAGTGAGAGATAGCCGTTAGGGTTGATTTAGTGTGTGTTTTATAGTTGTCAATTAGGGTTTGCATGGATAGGGATTTGTAATATCTAATTGGTGTCACAAAAGGAAAATATATATTTGATTGGGGGACAAATTTGGTTTAGATTAGGAATACAATATATTTGATTGGTTAGGATTAGGCATTTAATTTGTTAGATTAGGAAGTCAATATTTTTAATTTGTTATGATTTATTTTAATTAGGCATATCATCTTTTTTAATTTAGTATGTTATATATTTGATTTATCTAAGTTAGGCATGATTTTATTTTATGTTTTATTTAATTTGGTAAATGATTTAATTCTTTATTTATTTAATTTAATTAATATTTCATTTAGTTAATACTTAATTTAATTAATATTTGATTTAATTTGGGTGTGTATTAGGGTGAATGGGCGTGTGGGCCTTGTTGTGGGCGTGTGGGCCTTTGGTTGGTGGGTTTAGTTTGTGTGGTTTTGGGACAAGGTTAAGTGTTTGTGGTTTTTTTGGCTAAAGGTGCTTTAAAACGGAGGTCCACCAGCGAGCCCAAAGCTAAACAAGCGAGTCAAGTTCGACAAAGTACTGATTTCCATCTTTTCCTTTCCGACGTCCGTTTCCCGCGGCTTCCGCGACTTAAAAGGTAGTGCCTCCAAATGAGACTCATCATTGGGTCTTACATGCAAAAATGCAGTGCCTACACCTGTGCCAACTTTCTGAGGTGAAAAAGGTAAGATTTCAATTGTTCTTCCTTCAATTCTCATTCTCCCTGCATCTGTCGGACTACCAACATCGAATCTCCGTAGACCTCCATGCTCTCAGCCTTCAAGGCTATCAGTGCAGTTAATCCAAAAGCACATGCTTCATACTCGGCCATGTTGTTAGTTACTCCGAACGTCAACCTCTTGGCCATAGGCAAGGTTTTTCCTTCGGGGGTCACTATCACGATCCTAATTCCGGCTCCTTTGCAATTCACTGCTCCGTCGAAATACATCTTCCATCCTTGAACTGTTATTGTTTGGATCTCTTCATCTGGGAATTCAAACTTGTACTGATCCCCTTCAATAGGTTGCAATGCCAGGAACTCTGCTACGGCTCGCCCTTTGATTACTTTGGAAGTGAGGTACTCAATGTCAAACTCTGTCAGCAACACTAACCATCTGCCCAACTTCCCTACTAGTGAAGGCACTGAATGTAAATACTTCAAAGGATTCTCCTTTGCTACAACTTGGATCTTGTAAGATTGGAAGTAATGACCTAACTTTCTGGACGCCCACACTACTGCCACACAAATCTTCTCTACTTCTTGATAGCGAGCTTCATATGGAAGCATCTTCTTACTGAGGTAGTAGACTACATGCTCTACTCCCGTCTCATCTTCTTGTACTATCATCGCCCCCAACGCTTCGGGTTCAATGGCCAAATATAGTACCAAGGGTTTGCCAAGTTTTGGAGGTTTCAAGACAGGAGGTTTCACCAAATATTCCCTGATTTTGTCGAAAGCTTTTTTGGCATTGCTCATTCCATTACACTGGTTGGTCTTTCTTAGCAATTTGAAGATAGGCTCACATACCGACGTCAACTTGGCGATGAGCCGACTGATGTACTGAATCTTCCCGGGGAATGCTCTAACTTCTTTTTATTAACCCAACGGATATCTATGATGTCTTTTAAGACACAAGGGTTGACATGATGCGTGTATGCATGAGATGCATGAGATGCGTGCGATGCATGGAATATATAAGTCTACCCATTATCATTTTAAAGCATTCACTCGTACTATTGCGCGGTGCAAACTTATCCCAGTTGAAAAGGCCCAACAGGTTTACACTTTTGCGATAACATGGCTAAACAACTTCAAATGATAAGGGGCCTGAACATAAGATGGCCCATTGGCATTTCAGGAGCTTTTGGCCCAACTGCCATAAAGCATGGACTCGTCCCAGTTTAAATGGCCCAACAAACCAATACCTCATGACAAAAAGTCCAACTGAATCCAAATGACAATGGTCCCAAATGCAAGCATAAAGAGATAATTTCTATTAATTATACAACTGCGGTTCACATGTGGGCTTATGGGAGTGTAGACAAAGGCTCTCGCCGGCGAAGGATTGCCCACAACTAGGACTCCCCACTCAAGGGTTCGAGCGACCAAGTGAGCGCACCTTTTTTATACCTTAAGGTACGTGCCAACAAGTTATGGTGCATGACTGACTGTCAAATGGATTTCCTATTGAAGATTCCCCAAAGGGAGGGTGGAGCGAACTCTCTTAAATACCCAAGCATCTTAGGCTCTTATCGCTTTGGTGACAGGAATAAACAACAAGTCCTCCAAATTAGTCCATTACAGTAAGCTTTGGGTAAATGATTATCTAGGTGCCTTCACAGCTTTTCCTTATAGAGAGGTAGTGAATGAAGGAAGACACCAAACCATTACCTAGCTCTAATAGTACCTTTGACTAAACCCATTCAACCCACTATAGACACGGTTACTAAAGCACAAACCACAAACATTACAAGACATTATTTCGGAGCCGATTCTCTATCCCCAATAGAGTCGCCAGACTGTAGGACATAGAAATCGGAGACGCTGTTCCAGGCTCGCGGCCCGGTCGGGAGTACGGAGTAGCCCGCATGGGACTAAACTGGAGAAATAAAATGGAGTCGCCACCCAGTGTGAACTGGGAAATGATTTAAGGCCGCACTCACCCCTCGCAAGGGAATACCTCAAATCGTTGGGTTTGGAATGGTCATTTACTTATGCCACTTGTAATGAAAGGATTTGTGCAATAATCTAACCAAGTATACGCAACATATATTCCCAAGAGTATCCTACTCCTAAGTTCACGTGCATGAAAATAAAACATATATCTGAGTTTGCATATAACCTACATCTAAGTTTGCATACAAGCTACACCTAAGTTCGCATGCATAGAAGTAAATCGACATAACGGCAAGCACACAATTCATAAACACATTAAATAGATAAATGCGGAAATATAAATAGATGATAATTTCCTTAGCGTAAATAATGAAATGATATGATTAATCATATAGTGCAAAAGAAATGATCAAAGAAGCAACACGCATGATGAAATATGATGAAAAAAAGTCTGTGCACTGTATGTTCGTTCGTGTAGCATTTGAAAACACGTTCAAACGGTAAATAGAAGGTTCGCATTCGTATAGCATTCGAAAACATATTCGAACGGGATAAGACCTGATACATGGTGAAGTAGAATACTTGCACGTTCGAGAAGCATTCTTAAACGTGTTCGAATGGAGTGAGGCAGAATGCATACGTTCGTGTAGCGTTTGGAAACGCGTTCGAACGAGATTGCCAAAATGGCATCTGAAATGACACAAACACATACATGGATAAACAAATACATGATGTAGGACCTCGTATGCCCGATTGAACATATTTCACATTCAATCGAGTGTACTTCGTCCAGCGCGGCAAAATGTCGTGGCAAAGGTAGCCCTTAGGCTTTTCATCCCTCAAGGTGGAAGGCCTTTAATCCAACTTGATTTGCCTATGCGCATTACACTATGATGCATGATTTAACAAGGAGATGGAATACAGAAAGCAAATAACAGAATAATAAAAGGAGCGGTGAAATGTCATGGTAAAGGTAGCCTTTTAGGCTTTTCTTCCTACAAGTAGAGAACCTTTGGACCAACATAATAAGCCCATGCGCATTACATTACAATGCATGCAAATAAATAAGACAATGATATGGGACTTTGTATGTCTGATTAAACATATCTCACATTCAATCAAACAAACTTCGTCCGGCGCGGCAAAATATCGTGGCAAAGGTAGCCCTTAGGCTTTTCATCCCTCAAAACGGAGGACCTTTAATCCAACTTGATTTGCCCATGCGCATTACATTACAATGCATAAATAAGTAACATGCGGAAAGTAAATGGCAGAATAAAAAATGCGAATAGTATATGAACAAGATTAAATAAAGCGAAACACATGTCGTTTGCTCAAGTAGTACGTGGAGTTGTTTCCCCAGTACAGACCGTACTACCGTCCATTCGGATTTGGCTACGAAATTTACGTCTGGGTTTCCATCCGATATACCACAAGAGACGACATATATTCCATTCATCCAATAGCCATAGCATATATTAATCAACAATACCCATGCGAAGAAATATTGGCAAAATAAAAGAAATAAGCGGAAATAAATAAAAAAAGGGTGCCCTTAGGTCTAACCTTTTATGTCGCCTCTTGGAAGTGTGTTACACGGCCGTCGGAAGGGCTAACACTCCGCAACTCTTTCGGTTCACTAGTTCGTTATTTTCCTTCGCTGCCTCGCTGTTTTGAGCTGTTGTTTACTCACTATTTTTGCGGTATTTTCTGCTGTTTCTGGTCACGATTTTGGCTAACTGTTTTACGATAATTATGGACTGTTTTTAGGTGGTTTTGCGGTGGTCAGGGGCTGTGTTTTCAGTGCAGTTTTTAGGGGCAGAATTCGGTGGTCAGAGACAGTGTTTCAGGGGTTGTTTTTGGCGGTCAGAGGCTGTGTTTCATTGGCTGTTTTCGGTGGTCAGGGGCTGTGTTTCAGGGGCTGTTTTCAATGGTCAGGGGCTGTGTTTCGGGGGCTATTTTTGGTGGTCAGGGGCTTTGTTTCAGGGGCTGTTTTGGTGGTCAGAGACTATGTTTTCAGGGGGCTGCTTTCGATGGTCAGGGACTGATGGGTTGCTGTTTTAGCTTGAAGTAAAGGGGCTGACGTGAGGAGGGGTATCTTACGTGAACGAGGGCTGGATTTAAGGTGCTTTGTGCGAACTGAGTGTGTTGTTTGTAGAGTCATAGGTGTTAAAGGTTGTTGCAGTGGCGAGAGGGGTGTTAACGTGGACTGAGTGTGTTGTTGTTAATGGAGGGGCTGTGCTGGTTTGTGTCTTTGTCGAGTGGGTTGTGTATTTGTTATTTTTTCGGTCCAATGGGCAATGCAGAGAGAATGGAGTGAGGTGTGAAGCTTAGGACGTGTGTCCTTTGTTATCAGTGTATGAATGAGAAGAGAGTGAGAAGGCTATTATGGTTTTTCATGCTGTTTGGTGAGTGTATACGTGAATGAGCTAGGAGAGTCAATGGTTGAGTTTGTGCCTCTATAGGCAAAGGCTAGGGTTCTCCTTGTGTGAATAGGAAAGGAATCATACAATCAATGGTGATATCTCCTAATTAGTATATCACAAGGAAAATATCTATTTAATTAGGGATATGATTTGGCTTGATTAGGAAGATGATATATTTGATTTTATTTGATTTGTTTTATTTAGGTATGTGATTTATTTAGATTTCACCATGTGTTTAATATGTTAATTGTTATTTTGAATGTGTTTTATTAGTCTTGGGCGTGTGCTAGAAGGGGTGTGGGCGTTTGGTTGGTCCTTTTGGTGGGCTTGGTGGTGTGTGGGCTTGATGTGTGGCTTGCGAGGGTTTTGGGCCAAGGATAAGTGGTTTGCGGGGGTTTTAGGCCAAGGATAAGTTTTAAAACAGAAATCCAACAAGCGAACCCGAGGCTAAGCAAACGAATAAAATCCAACAAAGTACTGATTTCTGACTTTTCCCTTCCGACGTCCGTTTTCCGCGACTTCCACAACTTAAAAGGTAGTGTCTCCATATGAGACTCATCATCGGGACTTACATGAAAAAATGCAGTGCCTACACTGAGGCAGCAATAGAAGCACTTTGGATCTATATAATCGTAATTTGATTAGGAGTAGTTCTGTTAGTGGCTGAGCTAGGCTACAGAACATGCTAAAGAATTAATGGTCTCATCAACGATCCAAGTATGTACTTCAATTTATTTCATCTGATCCGTCGGATCATACATCGTGGCGATGTGATGATCGAATAAATCGCATCAGATGATAACCTTGCAAATCCGCTGACGAAAGCTGTTTCTCAGCAGAAATTTGAACGACTCATACATAGACCCGGCCAAGGTTCCGGTTCGGAACCGGAACCGAACCGGAATGGGACCGATTCGGTTGGGGATCCACCCCAACTCGAACCGGTGGAACTGTACGGTTCCACCTGTTCGGACGGTTCCAACCGGAACCGAACGGTTCCGGTTGGAACCGTAGGGTTCCTGTTGGAACCGTAGGGTTCCAACATGACCCTACGCCCCCAACGGCTACTAGCCGTTGGGGGGCAGGGAGCCGTTTGGCTCCCTGCCCAAATAAAAAAAAATAAAAAAATAAAAATTATATTTATTATATAAAATATAAATTACTAATGTACCCCTAATAACGGTAATAAAATGGTTATATTTAGGGGCATTTTTTGTATCAAAAAAATTCTAAAATTCTATAAATATGATTCATTTTTCATAATTTCATCACACCAAATTCTCAACTCTCTCATTTTCTATAAATCTCTTATTCTCAATCTTACTTCAATACAATTCTCTTATAATCTTATATTCTTATTCTCAATCTCAATTCATTTAGTTGTTAATTTTTTATCATTCGCATCGTAATTATTCAATTCTCTTATTTTTCTTCCTAATTTCTCAAACAAAAAATGGCAAGCTCATCTGAGAACATTATGTCAAATATGCCAACCCAAGAGAGCGGCCCTAGTGTCAGTGCACAATCACGGAGAAAAGAAGTTAAGGCTCGGTCCTCGGATATTTTCAAAATTCATTTTACTTTGGAACGCCTAGAAGATGGTTCAAACTATTGTGGGGTTATCTATAAATTTTCTGGTGGATACGGCAATATGATCAAGCACATGGAGAAACATCATCCGGTTGAATTTGGCATTGATACCACGCAGACTCAAATGGCCAGGTACGCATCATCTAGTAGAGGTACGAGTAGTGTAGATTTATTTAAATATTCTGATGCAAAAAATAGAGAAGAATTTGCGAAATTAACATGTATGGCACATCTTTCTTTAAGCTTTGGTGAAAAACTTCATTTTACTAATTACGTGCATAATACTTTAAACCCTGCTACATGTAGAATGACTCGAAACACAACAAAACGTCATATTTTCAAATTATATAAAGATGGTAAAAATATTTTAAATGAAATATTTAAAGAGATGAAATGTCGTATTTCTATATGTTTTGATATTTGGAGTGACCATTGGAAAACACACTCATACATGGGTGTGACTTTTCATTGGATTGATGCATCATTTACCATGCAAAAAAGGCTTATTGCATTTAGAGTTTTTGATGACCCACATACTGCACATAATATTTATAGAATGATGAAGGTAATTTTTGATGAATATGGTTTAGTAGAAAAAATTTTAACAATTGGATTTGATAATGCATCTACAAATACTGCATCAATTCATGATTTAAAATCCTTATGTGAACCAAATTTAGGGGGTCGATTTTTTCATATTCGTTGTACATGTCATGTCCTTAACATATGTGTGCAAGACGGACTAAAATTATTATCACCTTTCCTTGATCCAATTAAAACGGCACTTAACTGTATTTGGTCATATTCTCAAGTTAGGAGAGAATGAACCAAGTTTTGTAAAATAAATGGTATTAAACCAATTAAATTTTCAAGAGATGTTCCAACACGTTGGAATTCTACTTATTTTCTTTTATGTCAAGCATTTCAATACAAAGATGCATTATGTGTAGTTTTTTTTCTCAACATGTTCAAAATATCACACTTTATCCTAGTCAATGGGATATTTGTGAAAACTTTTTAGATATTTTAAGAGTTTTTAATGATGCTACTTTCGTTTTTAGCGGTGTTTATTATCCTACAGCACATTTATTTCTTCTTGAGAGTTTGAATATTGTTGGCACTCTCGATGAACATGTTGACAGTGACGACCCTAATGATATTGTTTTGCTCGAAGCCATTACTGCTATGAAGGTAAAATGGTTGAATTATTTTAGAGAAATTCCTTTACTTTATCTTATTGCTGCTGTTTTTGATCCTAGATTTAAATTAGAAGGTTTGAATGGTGGTTTACAAGCTTACTATGGTTATTTAGGAATATTAGATGATGTTGATATTACGAGCATAATGACGAAATTAAGAAGTGATTTAATTACTTTATTTAATGATTATATTGTAAGATATAACTTAGGAACATTAGGTCAATCTAGTAGTAGCGAACGGTAATTCAAACAAGACTTAGCGCAGGGGATCGTTGGTTATTGCAACGAAATAAAAAATCTAGGGATACGACAACAACTAATAACCCTGAATTAGATAATTATTTATCTACAAATTTTGAGTTTTCTAATGAAAGTTTATGCAGTAAAAATTTTAAAATCCTTGAATGGTGGAACCGGCATCAAATATATATCATGTTTTATCTATTATTGCTAAAGAGATCTTGGCAGCACCTATTTCCACCGTTGCGGTTGAGCAAGCCTTCAGCTTGGGAGGTAATATATTGGAAGCTAGGCGATCTTCATTAGATCCAAGCACTCTAGAAGCAACAGCTTGTGTGGATGATTGGACTCGAGCTGATCTGAGACAACAAGAAGATGCCCCCGATGATTTTGAAGATTTGTTCGATAATGCTTCTGCAACAAGTGCAAGCGGAACCGGAGCCGAAGGATCAACTGATCATGATGATTGATAATTGTAAAATTATAATTTACAAAGGGGATATGTCTAAAACTTGTAATGGAACTACGTGAGCTTTGATTCCTCTCACCCTTGGAGGATACGTAGGCAACTTAAACTTTTAAAAATTTAAGCTCAAGCTCTTCAATGGAATACATTTTTTTTATTTATAAAATTCATTTCATTTATTTTTATTAATTTTCAAAAAAAAAAATTCTTTGAACCGAACCGAACCAGAACCGAACCGTTCGGTTCAGTGTTCCGGTTCCACACTTGTGGAACCGGAAACCGGCCGATTCGGTTCGGTTCCGAACCGGAACCGAACCGCCGGCCGGGTCTACTCGTACATAGTTCAGGTGTAAGACACTTGATTGATTGGCTATAGGCCAAGTGGGAGATTGTTGGACAATTATGACCCATAGCATCACTATTTGTACAGAACATGGTGTTGTTGTACAAATTAACTATGTGACAAAGGGAATTGCTCTTTTATCATTTGTAATTGGATTACCGGGATATATAAATGATAAAAGTCCATATGATTAGTTCTGGATTAATAAGATATGAGACAGTATTAATCCACTAAGGTTTAATCATTAAAATATCCCTAGTCGTAGTATTATCGAGATTGGACATCGATAATGCGGAATAGACTAGTATTGCACTTGTGCGCGTTGTGGGAGCATAACGGCATAGTTCTCATATATTTAAGTATTGGATACTTATGCAAGTGTGATAGGAGGTTGTGTTTACCGATGGTACGGAAACAGCTTCGCTCTGGATAGACCTCTCGGAATTCCATTGGTAGTATGACTATGTGTCTATGGAAGTCTGAATCAGGGTAGGTGTATTTGGTCTTAACTTGAGACTTACATCGCTAATGCTTGCGACAATCAATATACTTTGGTTTTGGTCGTCCGGGGCTTTAACAGGTTCCGTGTACGCCTCTTCTAGGTATATTGAGAATCGTAGTGTATTGGGTGTGATGTCAAGATGGAAGTATCACTCCAGTCATATGGAGATGATGATCACACAGGATACGGAACTAGTACTCTTTAGTACTGCAGTCATTGGGATAATATGACTAGGTCATGTTTATCCGATTATAGAGACTAGTTACCAGATATCTGATATATGCTTCGTACGGGGCAGACACAATTCCAGCCTCAGTCCTAGCATGTGACATATGATACTGGATCGTAATACGCAATACTACGTATACTACGCCTGATACAGATTATATATTCCATTAAGAATATTTCTGGAGAATTGGGTAGGCACGGTGTTTTGCTAGAAGCCAACCTTGTCTCGTAAATCGATAAAAACGTAGTACTAGGTACGTACGTGTTCAGATAGTCCAACGACCGGATTTACTGCTAACATTTCCAGGGATCTCATGGGTCGTTTCCCGAAGATTCACCGATGACGTATGACTCGAACATAATTAATCTGGGATTAATTGGTAGAGAGAGAAAATTAATCTAGGATTAATTGCGGAGAAATTTTATCTGGGATAAAATATTATTTGAAGAGAGAGAACGATTAATTTGGAATTAATCGATAAAATAATATATTCCATATATTAAACGAAATTGGATTTCGACGCGGAATTAAAATTAGATTTTAATTCGGGCGAACGAGTTAATTTAGAATTAATTCGCTAGCGACGTGAATAGTAATTTTGCTAGGCATAATTATTTAATTAAATTTGATTTAATTAGGTCGCAACGGAAAATTCGTTAATTCGGAATTAGGGAACCCGAGCCTGGGAGTGTTTGCGGGCCCACTTGGATTTTGAATTCAAGTGGGGCCCACAAGTCACATCAAGTCACATCACTAGTCATTCATTCACCTTTATGGTGATGGAAGTTGGTGTAGGAAATGATGGAAACTTGTATTACACTCCAAGTTGGTAATGATGAAAGTTTTTTACCAAATGTTTGGTATATCTTGAATTTGATTTTTGAAATCAAATAAACAAGTCAAACACACATCTTCATCATTCTCTCTCTCTCCCTCACGGTTTCCTCTCCATTTTTCCTTCAATTGCCGTGGTCTTTTCAAGGAAGAAGGTGAAAATTGTTGCAAATTTTCAAGAGCTAACACTCAAAAGGAGTCATACAAAGGTGATAGGGAAACCAATCCTTGAGCTTGGAATCAACACTCAAAGCTTGGAGCTTGAAGATCAACACAAGGAGACCTTGGCCGAATACATCAATGAGCAAATTTTTGTGTTCAACGCATCCAAAATCTGATCAACGTGAGTATTTTTCGCATTCTTACTGTAGACAACAGAACCTGGGCGACGCTGTTCTAGGCTCGCGGCCTAGTTGGGAGTACGAAATAACATGGAGTCGCCACCCGGTGTGAACCGGGACAAAGATTTAAGGCCGCACTCACCCCTCGCAAGGGAAGACCTCAAACCGTTGGGTTCGGAATGGTCCCTTACTTATGTCACTTGTGATGATATAATTTTTGAAATGAACTAACCAAGTCTACTCAATAATCATGCTCAAGGGTACTTAGATCTAACATGCTTTTATCCAAATAATTTCACGCAATGTAACACAACGAGCATATTGAACCATTAAATCAACATGTATAAATCATTATCCTAACACATCATAAACCAATAATATGTATAAGGAACAACCTAAATATGCTTTAACAAATAAATAACAACTAAATTATACCATGCTTTAAATAATAAACGAATAACCTAAAGACTATAACATGCTCAAATACAAATTTGGATGAGACGAGATATGTGTATCTTAAGTGATACGTGGCATTGTATCCCAAGTGCAGACCATACTACCGTCCATTCGGAATCGGCTATGGAATTTATGTCCGGGTTTCCATCCGATATACCACAAAAGGGAACACGTATCCCGCTCATCCAACAATCACATCATGCTTCAAACGACTCTCATGCAATTATATATCAAAATAAATAAAACAAAGATAAAGAAGATAAGTAAAAAAGGTGCCCTCAGGTCTAACCTCTTTTGTCGTCTAAGAAAGGGCGTTACACGTCCGTTGGAAGGGAGATTGATCCGATGCTTTTCCAATTCGTCTACTCAATGTTTTCCCTCGTTGTTTTGATGCTTGGGCTGCTGTTTTAAGTCTGTTTTGCTGCTGTTTCGCTGTTCCGTTTCAGGTCACTGTTTTGGTCAATTTGTGGACTGTTTTGGGTGATTTTGGTGGCTTAGGGGGTTGCGTTTTTAATGGTTTTTTAGGGAAACTTTATGGAGATTTTTGAGGGGTTTCTAGGTGATTTTAGGGCTGTTTTTCTGGCTAAAGTCGCAGCCAAAACTGACCAGAACAGAAGGTGAAGATGCGGCAGTTCAAGGTACAGTGGGGGCGTTTTTGGGGACTGTTTTGGGGCTGCGAATGGGGCTGTGTTTGGAGAGTGTTTAGTGCGAATTTAGGGCTTTATTTGAGGCTTATTTTGGTGTGTTTTAGGGCTGTGAATGGTGGCTAAAATTCGGCAATGGAGGGCAGTGAAAGGGGCTTAGGCGTGAAGGGTGTTGGTGAAGGATGAAAGATGCGGCAATGGAGGGTGCTTGGGTTTAATGATTCGGCAATGGAGGCTTCAAGGAGGTTTTTGGACGTGCAAGGGGGCTTGAGAAAGTGTTTGGGACGTGCTTGGGGAAGTATATGAGCTAGGTTTTGAATGGGGGGTGAAGGCCTCTTTTTATAGGCAAAGAGAGAAGACTTTCCTAATTTGAATACGAAAGAATCTCCTAATTGGTTCTTCATAAGGAATAGATCTCCTTATTTGGGGTGGTGATTGGATTTGATTTGGTAGGGATTTGATTTGATTTCTTTTAATTAGGAAGGGATTTGACTTGATTTAGGCATGTGTTAAATGTGATTTTGGCTATTTAGGAAGGCTATGGGCGTGAATGGTGTCTCATGGGCGTGGGTTTGACTTGGCTTGGTGGGCTTGGGTATTTTGGGTTTGGTTTGGGTTTGGTAAGTGGTTTGTGGGGTTTTGGGCCTAAGATAAGCTTTGAAACGGAAGTCTAACAAGCAACCCAAGCTCAAACAACGAGATTAAATCCATCAAAAATTCTATTTTCCAACTTTACCCTTCCAACGTCCGTTTCCCGCGACTTTCATGACTAAAGAAGTAGTTGCCTCCATACGAGACTCATCATTGGGCTAATGTGTAAAAATGCAATGCCTACACTTACTTTGTTGTATTCACATATTTCATTGCTTAATTTGATCTTTGTTTGACCTAAAAAACCCAACAGCACGTCCTTAAGCTTCAAGCTTTAGCCAATTGAGGGGGGACCACTAGGAAACCACCCAGAAGCAACATTTTTAGTACAAGCATCATTGGTAGACAATAATACTAAGCTAAGAAACCCTAGACAATATCATAAGCAGTCGAAGTCTGGCAAGAAGTATATAGAGGGCTAAGTAGCTAAGACACAAGAAAGAATATTAAGGTCAAGTTAGACAACTGCAGCGAAAGGAGTATTGAGTACAAGCGTTGTTAATAAGGACAAGGACCACTCATGTAAACTTATTGACTCCAGAAAGAGAATATGGAAAGCCTAACCATCAGACACCAATATCTCTGGTAAGAGTCAAAGGTACTAACTGAAGAGAACTTGATCGAGTCAAGTAATTGTTAAATATGACTAAAGATCTAGAGAAAATGATTTCTTTGGAGAAAGAAAAAACTCAGCACAACTAAAGGATCGGAAATAAGGTAGTCTAGGATACCTAGTGAAGATCTTATGAAACAAGAACGAGGAGATACTTCTAAAAAAAAGAACCTAAGGGATATTCGCTGAAGCCACAAACTCTGTAATAGCTTACCCAAGTATGGCAGAAGGTTCGAGACATAAGTTAGATATTAAGAATGATGGAGAACCTCATATGCTCACTAGTCAAAGAGTAAATGATCAGCCGGGCTAAGACCTTCGTTGTTAAGTCATTTAGAAGCCCCGATGATACAGAATAGTTACAACAAAGTAAGAGTTCACACCAACAAGTTAGTGTACAGCTCTAGTTATAGCTTCCAAGTCATGACATTCTAGGTTCAGTATGATCATCACATTATCATGTGGAATATTGGTAGCACTCGGAAATCATTGAGGAATGATATAATACATTTGATAAAAATGAGATGGGTATGTAGCCAGTTTAAGTATGTGATTTATAAAATCCCAAGTTAAAAGAGGATTCGAGGACGAATCATATTTAAGGGGGGAGAATTTGTAACAACCGGTGGTCCCTACTAATGTTGACTATAGTACTGTTACATCACGGGACGAGTGTTATGTAATATAAAATTATGTCCGAGAATATATACATTCATGGAACGAATTTTTGGGTAAACAGTAAATTCTCTGAAACTTCGATGCGGAATTCTATGATATTTCACTCCGCACAGCCCATGGAATTTGGGCCGTAAATTTCTTATACGAACTCTGATTTCTATGAATTTTATATCTTCGGAAAGCTGAGATCGAGATCTACAATTTTTACGCTGAATGTTTTCCGAAATTCAAAACAAAAATGGGATCAAATTTTTGGATGAATAGTACTAAAGGCGTTCTTGTAAATTCTACAAGTTTCTACATTCTTCCTATTGTAAAGTGGCCAAGTAAATAAAGGTGACTATTCATGTATCCCAAAAAAAAAAGGAAAGAAAATGAAGAAAAACGTAGAAGGAAGAAGAAGAAGAAAAAAAAGAAGAGAAAGGAAGAAGAAGAAGGAGGAATGAGAAGGAGGAAGAAGCAGAAAGTGATAAGCATTCATTCACCAAACAAAGAAGAAAATGGACTACCATGGAGGCTAGAGGAAGGAGGGAAACCAAGAGAAACGAAGTAAGGAAACTTTAACCCAAATTTTGAAAAATAATGTTTTGATGATTTATGGGTTGATGGTCATTATTGAGTTAAAATAATTGATATTTATATGGTTTTAGTAATAAGAAAAAGATTGATTATAGGAAATCCTCAATTTGTTAAGTTTTGGAAATGAAATTAATTAAAGATTATGAATTGGATATGAGTGGATATTAAGAATGATATTGATTATATTTTGGTGATTGGTTGAGGTTATTGGCTTGTGTGGAGATATGATTTATGTATTGAGAAAATTGGGTAGGAAATCATGGAGTTAAGACCAGAATTTGGTCTTGTGTCACGATGTAGAACGCCCCGCATCGCGACGTGATCTGGGAATTTTCCCATAAAGGCTTCTGATCTGGTTCGCATCGCGACGCGGAAGGCGAAAGTTTGGGTATGTTTCTGGATGATGCGTGTCACGACGTGCCCTGTCCTGCATCGCGACGTGAGGTCAAAAATTTCCACAAATCCATTTTCAACCATTTCAGTTTCACTCGAACACGTTAGAGGCTACCCTATAAGTCTCGTATTAACTCGTATGAATAAATTACATCATGATGTGTGTATGATACCCTCAAAGTGAAAATGATAACTTGAATAAGCAAATTTTAGTCTGATTCCGAAGTGTGTTTCTAATCTAGTTATGGACACGACCACAGAGGTAGGGCGATGCTGTCCGGGCTCGCGGCTCGGTCAAGAGTACGGAATAGCCCGCGGGGGACTAAACCGGAGATATAAAGGAGTCGCCACCCAGTGTGAACTGGAAATGATTTAAGGTCGCACTCACCCCTCGCAAGGGAATACCTCAAACCATTGGGTTCGGAACGGTCTCTTACTTATGCCAATTGTAATGAAAAGATTTATGCAATAGTATTACTAGGTCTCATGCAACATATGCTAGATAATGTAATCAACACACAAGATTGCACACCCATAAACATAAATAAATATAAAAGAAGACAAATGCGTAATTCCATAGACATATTAAACAAAGAAATGCATAAGATGTGAACAGATAATAACTGTAAAGGCAGTAACAAAAAAACGGATAATTAAATATGTAATGCAAAAGAAATGACCAAAGAAGCAAACATGCATGAAATGTGATAAAAAGAAATATGTTCACTGTATGCGCGTTCATGTAGCGTTCAAAAACGCGTTCGAACAGTAAACAGATTGCATGCGTTCGTGTAGTGTTTGGAAACACGTTCGAATGAAAATGAGACAGAATGTGCACGTTTTTATAGCATTCGTAAACGCGTTCGAACGGCAAACAGAATACATGCGTTCGTGTAGCATCCGGAGACGCGTTCGAACGAGATTACCAAAGTGGTATCCAAATGACACAAACACACGCGTGAATGTTTCTCAAGCGGTACGTGGAATTGTATCCCAAGTACAGACCACACTACCGTCCATTTGGATTCGGCTACGGAATTTACGTCTGGGTTTCCATCCGATATACCGCAAGAGATAGCAAGCACTCAAACATAAACATGACACGAATGCGCAAATGAAAAATGCGAAACAACGACCAAAATAAAGACTAATAGCGAAGTCAATAGTATGCAAGAGGTAAGTAACATGACGATGAAAGAGATGCGACCGCGGCCGACATCTATATAGGACCTCGTATGCCTGATTGAACGTATCTCACATTCAATCAAACGTACTTCATCCGGCGCGGCAAAACATCGTGATAAAGGTAGCATTTAGGCATTTCTCTCGATTAGAGGACCTTTAACCCACATGATTAGCCCATTCGCACTAGATTATCAATGCATGAATAAACAAATAAATAATATGGGACCTCGTATGCCCGATTGAACGTATCTCACGTTCAATCAAACGTACTTCGTCCGGCGCGGCAAAATATCGTGGTAAAGGTAGCCATTAGGCATTTCCCTCGAATAGAGGACCTTTAACTCACATGATTAGCCCATGCGCATCAAGTAACAATACATGAATAAACAAAGTAATAATATGGGACCTCGTATGCTCGATTGAACATATCTCACATTCAATCCCGGCGCGGCAAAACATCATGGTAAAGGTAGCCTTTAGGCATTTCCCTTGAACATAGTACCTTTGACCCAAATGATTAGCCCATGCGCACTTGATAGCAATACAAGAGTAAACAAAGTAATAACATGCGGAAAGTAAATAATTGAATAATAAAAGGCGCATCAAAATATTGTGGTAAAGGTAGCCTTTAGCCATTTCCCTCAAATGGAGGACCTTTAAACCAACGTAATTAGCCCATGCGCATTAGATTACAGTACATGAATAATCAAATAAATAATATGGGACCTCGTATGCCCGATTGAACATATCTCACGTTCAATCAAACGTACTTTGTCCGGCGCGGCAAAATATCGTGGTAAAGGTAGCCTTTAGGTATTTCCCTCGAATAGATGACCTTTACCCCACATGATTAGCCCATGTGCATCAAGATTAACAATGCATAGACAAAGAAACAATACATAGAAAATGAATAGCGGAACAACAAACAAAAAATTAAATACCAAAATGTAACACGTGCTTGAAAGTTTCTCAAGCGGTACGTGGAGTTGTATCCCAAGTACAGACCGCACTACCGTTCATTCGGATTTGGCTACGAAATTTACGTCTGGGTTTCCATCCGATTTACCGTGAGAGATAGCACTGACCATTTAACATAATGAAATCATTAACCCAATGTATACGTGAAATATGATAATGCATGTGATGAAATAACAATAAATCACGGAAGCAATAAATAGTAAACTAAGTACGAAATATTAAATGAAGATAAATGACTGAAAAATAAATGCGGAATAATAAAGCAATGATAAATATAAATTAAATGCGAAATAAAATAAATGGCAGAATAATAAAAGAGAGATGTGACCAATAGTTTGGCCATTTTTAATGTAGGACTTCGCATGCCCGGTTGGACATATTCCACGTCCAGCCAAGCATGCCGTGTCCGGGATAACAAAATAAAATACAACAAAGGGGGCCCTCAGGTCTTACCTTTTAAGTCGCTTCTTGGGAGTGCGTTGGGACGTCGCCGGAATGGTTAACACTTCACTATTTTTCTGGTTTTCCGCTGCTTTGGGCTACCGCTTTCGCTATTTTCTTCACTATTTTTTGCTGCTGTTTTCTCACTGTTTTGGACTGCTGTTTTGGTTGTTTGTGAGGGGCTATTTTGAGGGTGCTTTGCTCACTATTTTGAGGCTATTTTCACTGGTTTTAGTGCAGTTTGTTGCTCAATTTTGGTCACTATTTTGCTGTGATTTTGTGGTTTCTGTTTCGGTCAAAGGGGCTGCTTTAGTCGGTTGAAAGATTACTGGTGAGTTGGCTATGTGTGGCTATGGCGTGCGTGGGGCTATGGCGTGTGTGAAGGGCTGCTGTTCTCGATTTCTTGGCTTGTGTGTGTGGCGTGAGTGGGTAGTTAACGTGGCTGTAGGGTCTTTATTTTTCACTCGGTGAATTTTGTCTGGTTTCGGCTGTATGTGGGTTACGTTGAGGGGTTTATTATTTTGTTGTTGTTGAGAGAGCGTGAGGTGTGGTCTTCGTGAGGGTAGGGTTTGTTGTCTTGTCTCTTATGTGAAGGGGCAGTGGCCTTTTGTTGTTTTTGCGTTGAACGTGTGTGTGCAGTAGGGTTTATTCTTTTGTTTGTTCATGGCTTTGCATGGGGTTGTTTTTAGTTTGTGTAAAATGAGAGAAGGGAGAGGCGAGGGTGTTAGGGTTTAGTTGTTTGTTAATTTTTTTTTTTGTTATAGAGAGGGAGATAGGGCGTGAGAGAGAGGATTCGGAATGGGAGCCAAAGAGGGAGGAAAAATAGGGTTGGTTTATGTCTCTTTTTATAATAGTGTATCTTAGGGTTTCCTTGTTTGTGTATGCTTAAAAAAAGGAACAAATCAATCAATTGTGGGTGTGTTTATTTTAGGGAAAGAATATTTATATTTTTGGTGGGGGAATTTCTTTAATTTGGGAGGTGATTTATTTAAATTAGGAAGGGGATTCATTTGGATTTGATTGGATTTGCGACATGTGTTAAATGTGATTTAATTATTTGGATTGGGCTTGGGCAGAATGGGCTTAGAAGGGTTGGATGGGTGTGTGAGGCATGTGGGCTTTTACGGGTTGCGGGGGTTTTGGGCCGAGACTAACAGTTAAAAGAGAGATTAATCGAGCGAACCAGAGGCTAAACAAATGAATTAAATTTGATAAGGTATTATTTTTTTGAATTTTCCCTTCCAAAGTCCATTTCCCGCGACTTCCACAACTTATCGTGTAGTGCCTCCATACGAGGCTCATCATTGGGCTTTATGCAATAATGCAGTGTCTACAATCGCCCCCATTTTGATGGGGTTTGTGCAGTGTGTGACAGTGACAATCCTATCAAAGTTATGCATGCATTTTTACTTACTTGGTTTGTCGGCTGTCGTACTTACCTGCTGCTTTGCGAGATGCTTCGAACTGAGTTGATGTAAGATGATGGTTCATTTTCGAACCGTTACTGATATGAGTTGGTGGTCCATTTCCGAACCGTTATGATATGGGAGTTACTGAGGAGAGAGAGAAAGTAATAAACAGAGGAAAGAAGATTTTAAATAATTTTTCATATATTTTATTCATGGTGAACAGACTTTTTATAAGCCCCATTCACAACTGACAACTTACATGGATAATGATAATGATATGGACCTAAACAATTGGTAACTAACTGACACGACCTAAACGATTGCATGCCACTAACTGACACCTAATTTCATGCAAAGAATCTAACAGAACTAACACCTATTCTAAAGCCACAGCCTGATCGATGAAATTATGGGTGCTACCTCCGTCAATAAGGACGATGAGGTCTTTGTGGTGGAGTCTGCCCAGAACGCGAAGGGTTTGAGGGTGGAGGGTACCCGTCATAGCATGGAATGATATTTCAGGCATCTCGGGGATAGGCTCTTGGTCGGAGTTCAGGTCAGAGTCGGTAGATAGTGCGGCTGTGTTGGGAGGAGTAACATCCTCAATCATAAAAAGTTGGGGTTGAACACAACGATGGCCCGGATTATACTTCTCGTCACAATAATAACAAAGGCCTTTTTCTCGACGCTCCCGAGCCTCCTGACCTGTGAGTCTCCGAAAGGGTGGAGGGGTAGAAGCATTCAAGGGGTGTTGTTTCTGGCTCGGAGATGGTCCCAGGAGGCCAGCCGTAGGGTTGGTGGAGAAACGGGACTGAGGGGTAGTATATGTTTGGCGGCTAGGCAGGCTTGATTTTCTAGTGAGGGTATTGCGTTCTTCAACCAGGCGGGCGATGCCGATGGTCTCATGCAGTGTACGAGGCTTCTTGAGCTTGACGTCGAGACGAACATCATCCTTGAGACCTGCTATAAAACAGCCAATCAAATATTTGTCAGGTAAGCCCTCTATGAGCTGGGATAAACGTTCAAATTCTTCCTGATAGGCAGCTACTGTGGATGTTTGCTTAAGCCTCGTAAGGGCTTCAGATGGATCCGCAAAATCGGTAGGTCCAAACCGCTGTAACATGGCTGTCGTAAAATCAGCCCAGGACATGGGGCCGCGGAACTTCGTGTACCAACGATGCCATTGTAGGGCGATCCCTTCCAGATGGAATGAAGCGATTCGAACCTGCTGACTGTCTTCGATACGGTGAAACTCGAAATATTGCTCAGCTCGATAAATAAATCCAACCACTTGGGTCGTCGCCAGAGAATGGAGGAAAGTGGAGCTTGAGGTGGGTTTGATGAAGGTGTGAAGATGGTGGGGACTGGGTTGTGTTATCTCCAGCAAGTTGTGACTGGGAAGCAAGGTCAGAGTGGACAGAGTGTGGTGGGCCTGATATATGGAGGTTGGAGGAGTCGCCTTTGGAAAATGGGTTGATATTATCGCCGTCAGGAGCGTGGTGGTGAGTTCGTGCAACACGCAATGATTGGAGCTCAGTGAGGACCGATTGAAGAGTGGCCTGGACGTGGTGGAAATTGTTGGTCAAGTCGTCGAAACTGGTTTCATGGCGACTCAAGATTTGGCTAACTTCAGTGCGGAACTCATTGTTGGTCTTGTTGCGGGTGTCCATGGTCGTCACGTCTCTGATACCACTGATATGGGAGTTACTGAGGAGAGAGAGAAAGTAATAAACAGAGGAAAGAAGATTTTAAATAATTTTTCATATATTTTATTCATGGTGAACAGACTTTTTATAAGCCCCATTCACAACTGACAACTTACATGGATAATGATAATGATATGGACCTAAACAATTGGTAACTAACTGACACGACCTAAACGATTGCATGCCACTAACTGACACCTAATTTCATGCAAAGAATCTAACAGAACTAACACCTATTCTAAAGCAAACCAATGACCAAGTCTTTATTCATGCAACTGTGGCAAGCCATGTAACCCTAGCTAGAACCATGCAGACTCATGCAACACACGATGAGTGCGATACACATCACGTTACTGATGAGAGATGATGTTTCATTTTCGAACCGTTACTGATGTGAGATGGTGGTCCATTTTCGAACCGTTACTGATGCGAGATGGTGGTCCATTTCCGAATCGTTACTGATGAGAGATGGTTCATTTCCGAACCGTTACTGATGAGAGATGGTTAATTTCCGAACCGTTACTGATGTGAGGTGGTTCATTTCTGAACCGTTACTTGATAGGTGGTTCATTTCCGAACCGTTACTTGTTAGAGATGGTTCATTTCCGAACCGTTACTGATGTGAGGTGGTTCATTTCCGAACCGTTACTTGATAGGTGGTTCATTTCCGAACTGTTACTTGTTGAGATGGTGGTCCATATCCGAACCATTACTGATGAGAGATGGTTCATTTTTTAACTGTTACTTGATGATAGATGGCTCATTTTTTACCCGTTACTTGATGAGAGATGGCTTATTTTTGAACCGTTACTTGATGAGAGATGGTTCATTTTTGAACCGTTACTTGGTGAGAGATGGCTCATTTTTTATTCGTTACTTGAGTTGAGAGATGGCTTATTTGTGAACCGTTACTTGATTAGAGATGGCTCATTTTTGAACCGTTAATGACTTGCTCATCTTTGCCACTTTTTTCCATTTTTCTTTAAAAACATGCTAACACAAAACAAAAATTGTATGTATGTGACATGTATGCATGGAAGTATTTCATATTCCGATGGGTTAGGCCTTCCTTGTGCTCTTTGGTGCCTTTTGCATATAAAAGTCTTTGGTCGCCCCATGGGTCTACTTATAGTTTCCTCCTGCCAATTCTACTTTGTTGATTGCTCAGTTTTCTTTGGTCAGATGGCTCAAGATCCCGTTATGTCCCTTATTCGTGAGGTGGTAGACTGGTCGCCCCCAGACCTGGTTTAGGTTTCTGCTCTCTCCTGCTTGCACTAGGTCAAGGTAGGCTACGTGGTGTGGCATCCCGTATCAATATACCTCATTACAGGCTACGAAATAGTCCCAATAGTTATACATATCATTGTCCTCAAAGGATGCTCAGTAATAAGACCAGAGAACCTTCAAAACACTCGATGCAACTCAAATCCAAGTCTTTGAATAAATGATCTAAGCCAGACTCACAGTGTGTGTGTGCAAAGGTTCTTTTACGGCTTGATTCCTTAAGAAAGCCAACTCAATGATTTCGTTTCAAAAATCGAGATCGATGGGTCAAACCAACCTAGATGTCTCAGTTATGCTCTGCCATTGCTTTTTCGTGCTCAATGTGTTATGGTTTTCTTTTTCTTTTGTCTCTTTTTCTTTTTTTTTTAACAAACCTACCCTTTAAGGTAGTATTTCTCCTCATGGTGGTCCTAATACTCGCCCATGGGTAGTTTCACGCTTATCTGTTATAGGTGGTTTATATTTTTTCTTTAAGCGACTTTTCTTTTATTTTCAACCATACCACACATCATAACACAAGCGAATCAAGATAGACATCTAAGCAAATGGTCATTCGCCGACCTACAATTTCTTCAACTAGTCACCTTGCCAACTACTCAGGTTTTCACTGCTATAAACCTATGATTAAGTGCTCACGAGTCTAACCTAGATCAATTACTCAAATTATCAGATAAAACTGTATCAAGAACTTATCGTTTCTAAGGTTTCACCCGAAGCAATCAATTTCATCATCGGACTTATGTCTAACTATTATGGACTAAACAAACAATTTTTTTCTCTTTTTTTTTTCTTTTTTTTCTTTTTTTTCTTTTTTTTCTTTTTTTTTACTGAAGGCCCCCCAATGGTCTTTCTATTCTTGCAGTAAGGTTTTCTATTTCTCGGTTTCCTTTTCCCCGATATCCATGTTTGCTAAAATCTTCTTGACAAGTCTTCTTTTTCTAACCCAACGGATATCTATAATGGCTTTTAAGACACAGAGGTTAACATGATGCGTGTATGCATGAGATGCATGTGGTTACAAAAACAGAATATATCTTTCCGACCTTATTTCTCCCACACTCGTGGTAGGTTTATTTTTGAGTTCTAAGTATGGCTTACTTTATGCACTGATGTGGGTACACAAAATCACTCTCTCCTAAGCTACGGGGTGAACTTTGGTCGCTTCTGTCCCTTTCCATCGGTAAAAGACAAAGACCGCCCATTTACAACATGGACTAAGCCGATTATGGGATCATGCCATTGTCTATAAACGATGAATTGGGATTTCAGCAACCGCGGTCATGGGGATGAACATAGAGGTATCCAAAAGTATACAAATATGTCATAGCAAGGCGTATCCTTTCTAGATGAAAGCCAGTGTGGATATCGAACTCATGCTTCTAGCATATTTGGATCATGTTTGAATTTTCTAAGCCCATCAAGGTTTTCATACAAGTTGGCCCATTACCATTTCAAAGTATTCAATCATATTACTGCGAGGTGTAAACTTGTCCCAGTTGAAGAAGACCCAACAGGTTTACACTTTTGCAATAATGTGGCTAAACAACTTCAAATTATAGGGGGCCCAAACACAAAGTGGTTCATCGACATTTTAGAAGCTTTTGGCCCAATCGTCATAAGACGTAAACTCGTCCCAGTTTAAATGGCCCAACAAGTTCACATCTCATGACAAGAAGTCCAAATGAATTCAAATGATGATGGTCCCAATTGTTGGGTTTCTAGTTAGTCCCAAGGATCAATTCAAGCAAGAAACATGTGTGAATACAACAATGAATAATGGCGGAATCATACTTACATTGATCGGATTTGGCGATGCGTTGAACACAAAAATTTCTCCAAGCTCCCTTGAAGCTCTCGGCTTTGGCCACTTTTGTGCTCCTCAATTTTCGGTCAAGCTCCATGGATAGATCTCCAAGCTCCAAGCTTTGTGTGGTGATTCCATGCTCATAAGTAGGTTTCTCTATCACCTTAGGATGACCCTTTATGTGCTAGCATTAGCAAGATTTGCCACAAATCTTCCATTTTCTTTCTTAGTGCTCTCGGTTTTGAAGAACAAAAAGGAGAGAAATGGCCTCTTGGCCGAATGCAAAGAGAGGAGAGAAGGAGAGAATGTGTTTTTTTGTGTTGGTTTTGTATATCTAATACCAAAAAAAAAGCCAAATACCAATTATTAAAATAATGGTATATATCTTTCAATCACACTTGAGTGTCTAACACTCTTCCATCAATTTCCATCACTATTCACATCAATGATGACAAACATCACTTCACTCAAAGTGATGTGACTTCTATCACTTGATTGACTAGTGATTTGACGCTTGATGTGACTTGTGGGCCGCACTTGATTTCGAAATGCGAGTGCGCCCGCAAAAACACTCCCGGGCTCGGGTTCGCTAATTCCGAATTAACGAATTTTCCGTTGCGACGTAATTAAATATTTATGCCTAGTAAAATTACTATTCACGTCGCTAACGAATTAATTCTAAATTAACTCGTTCGCCCGAATTAAAATCTAATTTTAATTCTGCGTTGAAATCCAATTTCGTATAATATATCGAATATATTATTTTATCGATTAATTCCAAATTAATCGTTCTCTCTCTATGAATAATATTTTATCCCAGATAAAATATCTCCGTAATTAATCCCAGATTAATTTTCTCTCTCTTATAATTAATCCCAGATTAATAAAGTGCGAGTCATACGTCATCGGTGAATCTTCGGGAAGCGACCCATGAGATCCCCGGATATGTTGACAGTAAATCCGGTCGTCGGACTATCCGAACACGTACGTACCTAGTACTACTTTTTTATCGATTTACAAGACATGGTTGGCTTCTAGCAAAGCACCGTGCCTACCCAATTCTCCAGAAATATTTTTACTGGAATATGTGATCTATATCAGGCGTAGTATACTTAGTATTGCGTATTGCGATCCAGTATCGGATGTCACGTGTAAGACCTAGGGCTGGAATTGTGTCTACCTCGTACGAAGCACATATCGGATCTCTGGTAACTAGTTTCTATAATCGGATAATCATGACCTAGTCATATTATCCCGATGACTGCAGTACATAAGAGCACCAGTTCTGTATCCTACGTGATCATCATCTCCACTATGACTGGAGTGATACTTTTGTCTTGACATCACACCCAATACACTACTATTCTCAATATACCCAGAAGAGGCTTACACAGAACCTGTTAAAGCCCTGGACGACCAAAACCAAAGTATATTGATTGTCGCAAGTATTAGCGGTGCAAGTCTCAGGTTAAGACCAAATACACCTACCCTGATTCGGACTTCCATAAACACATAGTCATACAACCAATGGAATTCCGAGGGGTCTATCCAGAGCGAAGCTGTTTCCGTACCATCGGTAAACACAACCTCCTATTACACTTGCATGGGTATCCTATACCCAATTATATGATAATTATGTCGTTATGCTCCCACAACGCGCACAAGTGTAATACTAGTCTTTTACGCATTATCGATGTCTAATCTCGATAATACTCTGACTATGGATATTTAATGATTAAACCTTCGTGGATTGATACTGTCTCATATCATCTCAATCTGGAACTAATCATATGGACCTTCTATCATTTATACATCTTGGTAATCTAATTACAAATGATGAAAGAGCAATTTCCTTTGTCACATAGTTAATTTGTACAACAACACCATGATCTGTACAAATAGTGATGCTATGGGTCATAATTGTCCAACAATCTCCCACTTGGCCTATAGCCAATCACTCAAGTGTCCTACACCCGAACTATGTACGGTTCGCTCAAATTTCTGCTGAGGAAAGGCTTTCATCAGCGGATTTGCAGTGTTTATTATTTGTTGTGATTTATTCGATCATCACATCGCCACGATGTATGATCCGAACGAATCAGATGAATATTGAATTATATATCTAGATCGTTGATGAGACCATTAATTTTTATCTTGTGTTGTAGCCTATCTCAGCTGCTAACAGAACTACTCATAATCTGATTAGGATTATTATCAATCCAAAAGGCTTCTATTGCTGCCTCAGCTGCAGCAATATTCCGCTTTTGTTGTTTATTCAAAAACAGTATCTTGCTTGGAAGATTTCCAGCTCACTCTTCTGTTATTCAAACTTTGTAGTACCGTTATTACGACTTATAGTCGTTTTTATCGGTTAGGAAACTTGCAGTAGTGAACCCAGTCACTTCAAGTTCTCCTTCTCCATAGTATAAGACAGCATCATTAGTTCATCTAAGATACTAAAGGATGTTCTTATCATCAATCCAGTGGCCATCACTTGGATTGGCCTGATTATGACTCCATATGCTCAAAGCACATAAGACACCAGGTCGCGTACATTTATTTCAATGTACGAGTTCTCAGAGAGTATTAACAACTTTTAGATCTATCCCCATAGATCTTTATTCCTAGAATAAAGGTTGTTTCTCCCAAGAATTCTACGGAGAATTTTCTTAAAAGCCAAGCTTTCACCGATTGTATTATGGGAATATCATTTCCAAGAAATGACATGTCATCATTACTTAGGACATTACTGTCAGTGCGCTCCCACTAACCTCCTTATATACACAAGAATCCTTTTCATTTTGAATTAAATCATATACTATTATGATTACATCAAAACGATAATTCCAAGAACGAAATGCTTGCTTCAATCCATACATGGATCGAATTAACTTGCAAACCTTGTTTGCTCGTTTTGGTACGACAAAAACGTCAAGATGTTATAAACATCCTCCAAAAGGTTTCCGATAAGGAAAGCGGTTTTGCCATTCAGCTGTCATATTTCATGAATGAAACATGCAGCATCAGCAAGCATTATCCAAATGGATTTAACAATGGCAACGAGTAAAAGGTTACGTCATAATCGACACAATGTTGATAACGATACCTTTTCGCTATAAGCCTAGCTTAGTACGTTGGTATGTTGTCTTCCATGTTTGTCTTCCTTGAAGACTTATATAATGCCAATAGGCACAATGCCTTTTGGTACATCAACTAGTATCCAAACTTGGTTGATTTACATGGAATCCATTTCGGACTTCATGGCACTTTGCCATAATAGGGTCACTTCCTCATACGTAGTCAGTTCGTATTCCTCAATAAGATTGACATCTTTATGAGGTGAGATCAGAAACCCATACCTCCCAGGTTGTCTTCTGACTCTCTCTGACTTACGTGGTTCTTGTGTATTCGAAGATTATTGGTATAGTTTCATCCTTGATGAACTATTTGTGTTCCATTAAGGAATCGGTGCCTGGAATAGTATTACTCTGATTTTCATCGAGTTTTACTTTCCTCCCACTTACCACTGCATATCAGTATTCCTCTTAGGAAACCCGCATGGAGAGCAACAATTACATTGTTCTATAGTGAGTTATATAAGTACTATACTTTGGTTTCCCTAGGATAACCTACAACTTAGGCACTTATCCGACTTAGGTTTTAGTTTGGTATCATCCAAACATATGCCTTGCGTACCCAAATCTTCAGGAATGAGAAAACCTGGTTTCTTTCATGTTCATATATAATATGAAGTCTGTCAAACAGATTTTCCATGGAACCTTATTCAAAATAAGTTTTGCACTTTTTAAAGCTTATCCCTTGAAGGAAATGGTAGTTCAGAGAGACTCATGATTAACCTTATCATGTCCAACAAAATTTGGTTTCTTTGTTCGGACACACCGTCAAATTGACGTGTTCCAGGAGGAGTCCTCTTTGAAAGAATACTATACTCTTTCAAGTATTTGAGAAAATTATTGCTTAAGTATTTTCATCATGGTCTAACCGTGACGGTTTAATACTTTAGCCGATCTGGTTGTCTACTTCGTGTCGAAACTCTTTGATTACATCAAAAGTTTCCGATTCTTAAAAGAAACACATATCCATAACGCGATGCCACATCCGTAAAGGTCACGAAACATTCATATCCACATCTAGCCTAGCTAGACATGGGCCCACTTACGTCACTATGAACGAGGGCTAACAGATCGGTGGCACTTGCACTTTTACCAATGTGTTTTAGGCACTTTGCCTAATAAACTAGATTCGTAGACATCATTTGAATAGAATCAAATCCGTCCTAGTATCCATTCTCTGAAAGTGTGGATATACGAGTCTTGTTAATTGTGTCACAGACAACAATGCCACAAATAAGTCTCATCTGATCAAACCAGTTTGAGCTATTTGTTTGTCCTGTTATACGTTTGAGATTTATTTATATTCAAAATATAAATACTGTTATTTACATCTAATGTGTTTATCTCAATATCATCTTTATAAAATAAAACACTTTAGTGTTCTAGAATATAAAGGTATATCCGTAACGGATTATACTCTGATATAGAGATAATTTTCTAGTCAAACTAGTTACATTTTAACAGTTTCCTAATTTAAGTACATACCCGAAAGGTAGTTCCTAAACTTAGGTTTCTACGGTCAAAACAGCGACTGTCGTCCCGTTTCCAATTCGTAGATCAATCTCAAATGAAGTCAGTATCCTGCTAATCAGCAGATTCTGCACACCAGTACATATTTATGTACCACATTTAGTATCTAAAATGCAATTTTAATACTATTTGTGAACATGTTTATAACAAACATATTTGAAGTCGGAACCTTGTCCCGTCTTCACTTTTTTCATGTCTGCCTTGTCTATACAGCAGTCACGCTTCCAGCGACCCCTTTTGCCACAGTTTAGGCAGACATTTTGGGATATATCCTTTGTCTTCCCAGAAGAATATAATGACTTTTCCTTTGCCCATTTTCATACTCCAGAAGCCTTTGGCCAAGCCTTGGCCTTCTGGAATGTCGAAGTAAGATGCGCCTTGCGCTTCTTGCCATATTGCAAACTCTGGCTTTGTCTCTTTGAGTATAGCCATTAACTCTCCAAGAGTTTACTATTGCAATTTAGTACTTTTAAGATCTAAGAATAGATCTATGAAGATCCTTCAATTTCATTATAATACTATAAGGATCTAATCCTTAGTTCTGACTAAGAAATTAAGGAGTCTTTGCGGCAAGAATAACGGATTAAGCACTAAAGTTATCATCACATGAATATTCCAAATATCATGTTCTACTTATTTGCTCAACTCCGGGCTTAGGCTCAAGACGTCACTCTATCAAATAAAGTAATTTCTCGGTCTCCAGGACCATCCTGAGATTTTATTCCCAATTTGAAAATTAAAGTCGTTTAAATACATTTTCACCCAGGATTATGTTTTAAACATTAATCTTTCAATTATCTTGATTCTAATAGTCCAACTATTTAATCAACGATTTGAGGTACTATTTAATATAATGATTATTATAGTCCAACTATATAATCAACTATTATTTAATTGGTTAAATTCAATTATATTGATTACTATAATCCAATTATAAAATCAACTATTAATTGAAATAGTTTGAATACAGTCCAACTGTTCAATTTAAAAAAATATTAAATATTAGTCCAACTAATATATTAATTTATTTGATGAAAAATTGAAACGAGCGCGTATGGCAAGTAACTAAACGAATATTGCAAATTTAATACTTGGCTCCCACTACTTTTCGGCGAGCCTCTAACCCTCTGTGGAGTACTCGGGAAACCTTGTTTCCTAGTGGGCTAGGATCCCGTTAGATAACACACAATCTTGACTTTGGCCAACAAATTGTATGATAATTAACTAGGTAGATCTCTAAGATCAATTGGATCTCATCCAATTCCTAGATCTAGTAGGTGGACATCCAAGTCTGAAACATATATCTTATATATGCCAATATATCCAATATATTCCCTAACTTTTTTCCTCTGAATCAACTAAGTCTTGGCTTTGGCACAACAAACTTAGTGATCCCAGTTAAGCGGAACCCATTGACCTTGGAAAGCTTCGTAATCAATGTCGATGGACAAGAAGTGATCTTGACTTTGGCCAACAAATCACAACTTGGACAAGACACCGATATGGAACAAAGCCTTTATGATTCAAACACATCTGCGACGAACAAGGTCTTGACTTTGGCCAACAAACCAGTGCCAGTCTTGGATCTTGAGTAAGAATCACTCAATGGAAGGAAAAACGCTTAATATGTTTTGAGGGTTTTTCGCGTAATTGGCAACCAATTAATTATCTTTGTTAAGGTCTCATCATCATACACCCTTAAACATGCATTCTAAACATATAATAAGGCGCGTAAATAAATATAATAATGATATGCGGATGGATACTTAACACATTGTTCCTAGAACAAATCTTTCCCTTTCCTCTCTCCCGCTAGCACAAGTATTACTTCTACCCGATTACATAACACTTCTAAAGAAACCTCATTTACATTGAGGGGAATATGTGAGAAGAGAAATACACAGAGTCAAGAGGTAATAGGCTGGACACGCAGGTCCAATTAATAAATTCTAAATTTATTACAACAATTTCCAAAATTGCCCTCACCCATCTAATATCCATCCGATATACATTATTCATACATCGCAACCATGTATTCACACAAGCATGTTATCAATCAATCTAATCCAATTAATTAATCTGAATATTAATGACCATCCAATGTTCAAGTACGAATTCTCGAATTATATTAAACTACAACATTAAATCCAATTTAATTTGTATTTAATACTAATTCATTATTTAATTCCAAATTAAATATTTACACTTTTTAATGTACCTTTACGACTTAGATTCTAAATCTAATCGTTACGGGTCTCAAAGCCCAATTAACATCCAGTGTTAATTTAATTAAAGTCCAATGGGCTTTTAATTAACTTCTAAGGCATGGACTTTTGGTCAATATGGGTCAAACCCAAATACCAAAGCCCATTTAAGGAATCACCCTTATTTGCCAAGAAATCAATTTAGGCCCATTAGGCCCAATTAAAATTAAAGGTCCATTAAGTCATATTTGGACTTTATGGATATGGTTTTGGGCCCAATTGGATCCAACCAATTAGCCTAAACCAAACTTGGCCCAGCCAAGCCCATTAAGCCCAATTACAACTTTACAAGCCCAATTCCAAATTTGGCCCAATTAATTAAATTACCAAAATTCCAAATTCCATAATTTAATTAACCAAAGTGTATGCCATAATTAATTAACCAAATTAATATTTCCAAAGCACCAATTTACTCAATTAATTATGCTCATTATCATCAACTTATGTCCAACACAATTGAATCAAAAAATCACATCATTTTCATGCTTTAAGCTCACGGTAATTTAGGGGAATTTTTGTCCGATTTCGTTTTCAATCCAATTGAATTACAAATCAACATTTCCCAATTATTTCAAGTCATCCAATGATCAAAGGAACAAAAAATACCATGACTTTAGGGCACTCATAGTTTCGGCCAAGCCATCATTTTTGGGGAAAAATTGATCCAATTCATTTTTCACAAAATTGATCACAAATAACTCCAAGTCATTCATTTACAAGAATGCTCAAACAAGTAATTTCATTCAAACATGCTCAAATCCAATTTACCCAAATTTTACCCTAATCAAGTTTCATGCTCAAAATGGCTCAAAATACCATTGTTGGGTTTCTAGTTAGTCCCAATGATCAATTCAGGCAAGAAACATGTGTGAATACAACAATGAAGAATGGCGGAATCATACTTACATAGATCGGATTTGGCGATGCGTTGAACACAAAAATTTCTCCAAGCTCCCTTGAAGCTCTCGGCTTTGGCCACTTTTGTGCTCCTCCATTTTCGGTCAAGCTCCATGGATGGATCTCCAAGCTCCAAGCTTTGTGTGGTGATTCCATGCTCATAAGTAGGTTTCCCTATCACCTTAGGATGACCCTTTATGTGCTAGCATTGGCAAGATTTGCCACAAATCTTCCATTTTCTTTCTTAGTGCTCTCGGTTTTGAAGAACAAAAATGAGAGAAATGGCCTCTTGGCCGAATGCAAAGAGATGGGAGAAGGAGAGAATGTGTTTTTGTGTGTTGGTTTTGTATATCTAATACCAAAAATAAAATTCAAATACCAATTATTAAAATAATGGTATATGTCTTTCAATCACACTTGAGTGTCTAACACTCTTCCATCAATTTCCATCATTATTCACATCAATGATGACAAGCATCACTTCACTCAAAGTGATGTGACTTCTATTACACTTGTGTGAGTATCCTATACCCAAATATATGAGAACTATGTCGTTATGCTCCCACAACGTGCACAAGTGTAATACTAGTCTTTTACGTATTATCGATGTCCAATCTCGATAATACTCTGACTAGGGATATTTAATGATTAAACCATCGTGGATTGATACTGTCTCATATCATCTCAATCCGAAATTAATCATATGGACCTTCTATCATTTATACATCTTGGTAATCTAATTACAAATGATGAAAGAGCAATTTCCTTTGTCACATAGTTAATTTGTACAACAACACCATGATCTGTACAAATAGTGATGCTATGGGTCATAATTGTCCAACACCAAACACAAGCATAAATGGTGGCTTCTATAGGTCATGCAACTATGGTCCATATGTAGGCTTACAAGGGTATGGATATAGGCTTCTGCCGGTGAAGGGTTGCCCACAACTAGGTCTCCCCACCCAAGGGTTTGAGCGACCAAGTGAGCGCACCTTTTTTATACCCTAAGGTACGTGCCAACGAGTGATGATACCATATAACGATCCGCCGCTTCGAGTGAAAACGACTTCACGATGCATGAATAACTGTCAAATGGATTCCTCTATTGAAAATTCCCAAGAGGGAGGGTGGAGCGAACTCTCTTAATTACCCTTACCTCTCAGGCTCTTATCGCCTTGGTGACATGAATAAACAATAGATCCTTCAAATTAGTACATCACTTTAAATATGCTTTAAGGTAAGCTTTGAGTAAATGATTATCTAGATGTCTTCACAGCTTTTCCTTTTGGCTATAAAAAAGTAGTGAGTGAAGGAAGACACCAAATCATTATCTAACTCTAATAATACATTTGGTTAAATCAACTTTAGTTTGGAAAGTCTTATTAACCCCTTGGTCCCAACCCACTTGTAGACAAGGTTAACTAAAGCAAAAATCACAAACATTACAAGACATTATTTCGGTTCCGATTCTCTATCCCTAGTGGAGTCGCCAGACTGTGGACACCGCCATGGAGGTAGGGCGACGCTGTCCAGGCTCGCAGCCCGGTCAGGAGTACGGAATAGCCCACGGGGGACTAAATCGGAGAAATAAATGAGTCGCCACCCAGTGTGAACTGGGAAATGATTTAAGGCCGCACTCACCCCTTGCAAGGGAATACCTCAAACCATTGGGTTCGGAACGGTCCCTTACTTATGCCAATTGTAATGAAAAGATTTAAGCAATAGTATAACAAGGTCTCATGAAACATATGCCAGGTAATGTAATCAACACACAAGATTGCACACTCATAAACATAAATAAAAACAAAAGAAGAAAAATGCGTAATTCCATAGACATATTAAACAAATAAGTGCATAATATGTGAACGGATAATAACTGTAAAGGTAGTAATAAAAAAATGGATAATTAAATATGTAATGCAAAAGAAATGACCAAAGAAGCAAACATGCATGAAATGTGATGAAAATAAATCTGTTCACTGTATGTGCATTCGTGTAGCGTTCGAAAAATGCGTTCGAAGGGTAAACATATTGCATATGTTCGTGTAGCGTTTGGAAACACGTTCGAATGAAAATGAGACAGAATGTGCACGTTCGTATAGCATTCGTAAACGCGTTCGAATGGCAAATAGAATGCATGCGTTCGTGTAGCGTCCGATGACGTGTTCGAACGAGATTACCAAAGTGGTATCCAGATGACACAAACACACACGTGAATGTTTCTCAAGCGGTACGTGGAATTGTATCCCAAGTACAGACCCCACTACCGTCTATTCGGATTCGGCTATGGAATTTACCTTTGGTTTTCCATCCGATATACCGCAAGAGATAGCAAGCACTCAAACATAAACATGACACGAATGCGCAAATGAAAAATGCGAAACAACAACCAAAATAAAGACTAATAGCGAAGTCAATAGTATGCAAGAGGTAAGTAACATGACGATGAAAGAGATGCGACCGCGGCCGACATCTATATAGGACCTCGTATGCTCGATTGAACGTATCTCACGTTCAATCAAACGTACTTCATCCGGCGCGGCAAAACATCGTGATAAAGGTAGCCTTTAGGCATTTCCCTCGAATAGAGGACCTTTAACCCACATGATTAGCCCATGCGCACTAGATTATCAATGCATGAATAAACAAATAAATAATATGGGACCTCGTATGCCCGATTGAACTTATCTCACGTTCAATCAAACGTACTTCGTCCGGCACGGCAAAACATCGTGGTAAAGGTAGCCATTAGGCATTTCCCTCGAATAGAGGACCTTTAACTCACATTATTAGCCCATGCGCATCAAGTAACAATACATGAATAAACAAAGTAATAATATGGGACCTCGTATGCCCGATTGAACATATCTCACATTCAAGCAAACGCACTTCGTCCGACGTGGCAAAACATCATGGTAAAGGTAGCCTTTTGGCATTTCCCTCGAATATAGGACCTTTGACCCACGTGATTATCCCACGCGCACTAGATAACAATACAAGAGTAAACAAAGTAATAACATGCGGAAGGTAAATAATTGAATAATAAAAGGCGCGGCAAAATATTGTGGTAAAGGTAGCCTATAGGCATTTCCCTCAAATGGAGGACCTTTAAACCATTGTAATTAGCCCATGCGCACTAGATTACAATGCATGAATAATAAAATAAATAATATGGGACCTCGTATGCTCGATTGAAAATATCTCACGTTCAATCAAACGTATTTCGTCCGGCGCGGCAAAACATCGTTGTAAAGGTAGCCTTTAGGCATTTTATGATTAAATACCAAAAGGAAACATGTGCTTGAAAAATTCTCAAGCGGTACGTGGAGTTATATCCCAAGTACAGACCGCACTACCGTCTATTCGGATTTGGCTACGGAATTTACATCTGGGTTTCCATCCGATATACCGCGAGAGATAGCACCGACCATTTAACATAAATCAATCATTAACCCAATGTTTACGTGAAATATGATAACGCATGTGATGAAATAACAATAAATCATGGAAGCAATAAATAGTAAACTAAGTACGAAATATTAAAGGAAGATAAATGACTGAAAATAAATACGGAATAATAAACCAATGATAAATATAAATTAAATGCGAAATAGAAATAAAGATAAATGCGGAATAAAATAAATGGCGGAATAATAAAATAGAGATGTGACCAATAGTTTGGCCGTTTTTAATGTAGGACTTCGCATGCTCAGTTGGACATATTACATGTCCAGCCAAACATGTCGTGTCCGGGATAACAAAATAAAATACAACAAATGGGGCCCTCAGGTCTTACCTTTTAAGCCGCTTCTCGGGAGTGCGTTGGGACGTCGCCGGAAGGGTTAACACTTCACTATTTTTCAGGTTTGCCGCTGCTTTGGGCTGCCGCTTCCGTTGTTTTCTTCGCTATTTTTTGCTACTGTTTTCTCACTGTTTTGGACTGTTGTTTTGGTTGTTTGTGAGGGGCTGTTTTGAGGGTGTTTTACTCACTGTTTTGAGGCTATTTTCACTGCTTTTAGTGCATTTTGTTGCTCGGTTTTGGTCACTGTTTTGCTGTGATTTTGTGGTTTCTGTTTCGGTCAAAGGGGCTGCTTTAGTCGGTTGAAGGTCTACTGGTGATTTGGCTGTGTGTGGCTATGGCGTGCGTGGGGCTATGGCGTGTGTGAAGGGCTGTTTTTCTCGGTTTGTTGGCTTGTGTGTGTGGCGTGAGTGGACAGTTAACGTGGCTGTAGGGTCTTTATTTTTCACTCGGTGAATTTTGTCTAGTTTCGGCTGTGTGTGGGTTACGTTGAGGGGTTTATTATTTTGTTGTTGTTGAGAGACCGTGAGGTGTGGTCTTCGTGAGGGTAGGGTTTGTTGTTTTGTCTCTTATGCGAAGGGGCAGTGGCCTTTTGTTGTTTTTGCGTTGAACGAGTGCGTGCAGTAGGGTTTATTCTTTTTGTTTGTTCACGGCTTTGCATGGGGTTTTTTAGTTTGTGTAAAATGAGAGAATGGAGAGGCGAGGGTGTTAGGGTTTAGTTGTTTGTGAAGTTTTTTTTGTTATAGAGAGGGAGATAGGGCGTGAGAGAGAGGATTCAGAATGGGAGCCAATGAGGGAGGAAAAATAGGGTTGGTTTATGTCTTTTTTTATAATAGTGTATCTTAGGGTTTTTTTGTTTGTGTATGGCTTAAAAAATGGGAACAAATCAATCAATTATGGGTGTGTTTATTTTAGGGAAATAATATTTGTATTTTTGGTAGGGGAATTTCTTTAATTTGGGAGGTGATTTATTTAAATTAGGAAGGGGATTTATTTGGATTTGAATGGATTTGTGACATATGTTAAATGTGATTTAATTATTTGGATTGGGCTTGGGCGGAATGTGCTTAGAAGGGTTGGATGGGTGTGTGAGGCATGTGGGCTTTTACAGGTTGCGGGTGTTGGACAATTATGACCCATAGCGTTACTATTTGTACAGATCACGGTGTTGTTGTACAAATTAACTATGTGACAAAGGAGATTGCACTCTTATTATTTGTGATTAGATCACCTAGATATATAAATGATGAGAGGTCCCTATGATTTGTTCCTGGACAGAGAATGATATGAGACAGTATCAGTCCACGAAGGATTAATCATTAAATATCCCTAGTCATAGTATTATCGAGATTGGACATCGGTAATACGTAAAAGACTAGTATTGCACTTGTACGCGTTTGTGAGGGCACAACGGCATAGTTCTCATATATTTGGGTATAGGATACTCATGCAAGTGTAATAGGAGGTTGTGTTTTACCGATGGTATGGGAAACAGCTTCGCTCTGGATAGACCCCCCGCGGAATCCCATTGGTAGTATGACTATGTGTCTATGGGAGTCTGCAATCAGGGTAGGTGTATTTGGTCTTAACCTGAGACTTGCACCGCTAATACATACGACAATCAATATACTTTGGTTGAGGTCGTCCAGGGCTTTAACCGGTTCTATGTACGCCAATACTGGGTATATTGAGAATCGTAGTGTGTTGGGTGTGATGTTAAGACGGAAGTATCACTCCAGTCATATGGAGATGATGGTCACGTAGGATACGGTACTGGTTCTCTTAAGTACTGCAGTCATCGGGATAATATGACTAGGTCATAGTTATCCGATATAGAGACTAGTTACCAGACATCTGACATGTGCTTCGTACGGGGCAGACACAATTCCAGCCCCAGGCCTAGCACGTGATCATATGATACTGGATCGAAATACGCAATACCACGTATACTACGCCTGATATAGATCTCTTATTCCTGTAAGCATGTTTCTGGAGAATTGGTTAGGCATGGTGCTTTGCTAGAAGCCAACCTTGTCTTGTGAATCGGTGTAAACGTAGTACGAGGTACTTACGTGTTCGGATAGTCCGATAACCCGATTTACTGCCAACATATCCGGAGATCTCATAGGTCGCTCCCCGAAGATTCAGCGATGACGTATGACTCACACTTTAATTAATCTGGGATTAATTTAAGGAGAGAGAAAATTAATCTGGGATTAATTACGGAGATATTTTATCTGGGATAAAATATCAATTTAGAGAGAGAACGATTAATTTGGAATTAATCGATAAAATAATATATTTGGTATATTATACGAAATTGGATTTCGACGTGGAATTAAAATTAGATTTTAATTCGGGCGAGCGAATTAATTTAGAATTAATTCGTTAGCGACGTGAATAGTGATTTCGCTAGGCGTAATCATTTAATTACGACGCAACGGAAAATTCGTTAATTTGGAATTAGCGAACCCGAGCCCGAGATTATTTGCAAGCGCATTCGCATTTCGAATTCGAGTGCGGCACGCAAGTCAAATCAAGCGTCAAATCATTAGTCACATCAAGCGTCAAATCACATGTCACTTTGAGTGATGTGACATTTGAGTGATTGATGTGAGTAGATGTGAGGTGATTGACAAGCATTTAATGCTTGCTTTTTGAAATTAAAAGAAAAGGTAAATGGTTTATTCATTTTGGAAAATATATAAACCTAATACATTTTTTTTTATTTCACACCTTCTCTCTCTCCCTTTTACGGTTTAGGGTTTTTGGAGCCAAAAACCTTCTTCTCTCCTACGCCTCTTCTCTCCCTTTTTCTGCTGCTCATTACCGTGACACAGAGGAGAAACCAGTGAGTATTTTGTGGCAAAATACAAGAGAGCTACCATGAGTCCATAACAAGGTGATAGGGAAGTGAGTTTGTGAGCATGGAAGTTTGACAAAAGCTTGGAGCTTCAATGGACACCCATGGCCGATTCTTGGAGAAGCCGAACCAGTCACCACCGTGCAGCCCCTACCACGAGCAGCTCACTGCCGTGCAAGATGGAGGAGGGCAGTCATGCATCAAATCCGTTCATTGTGAGTTTTATGCACCTCATATGTTTGTATTTACACTTGTTTCATGCTTAATCTATGATCTTGGTACTTGATTGAAACTCAACAATGGTATCTTGAGCCAATTGGACATAAAACGAAATTATGGTTCTTAACCAAAATTTGGGGCTTTTTGATTTAAGCATGTTTTGACAAATTATTTGTTTAAGTATGCTTGTATATGGATAACTTAGAGTTATATGTAATCAATTTGATAAAAAATTAATTGGATTGATTTTCCCCAATTTGCTTTGGATGGCCGAATTTGGTTAGCTCCCTAATGTCTTGGATTTTTGATTTTTTGTTCATTGGATGACTTGGAAATCATTAGGGGATGTTGATTTTATGTTTGATTGGATTCAATTGGATTGGATTTGAATTTGGACATAAAATCCCCATTTGGCCGAGACTTAGCATGTATATTTAGGTTTGATTTTGATCAAATTATGTTGGACATGATTCCATGATGTTAAGCATGATTAATTGGACAAATTTGGTGTTTTGGAAACTTTGATTTGGGTAATTAATAATGCTATGCACTTTGTTTAATTGAATTGTAAAATTGGATTTTGTAATTTAATTAAATTGGGCCTTAAATTGAATTTGGGCTTTTAAAGTTGTTATGGGCTTATTGGGCTTTGTTGTACAAAGTTGGGTTTAGGCAAAATTGGTTGGATCCAATTAGGCCCAAAACCGCATCCAAAAGGCCCAAATGCGACTAATGAACCTTTAAAGTTTAATTGGGCCTAATGGGCCTAAATTAATTTATGGGCTTATGGGGTAACTCCCGGATTGGATTTTGGTTATTCGGTTTGACCCGAGTTGACCAAAAGTCCACGCCTTGAAGAAATTAATTAAAAGCCCATTGGACTTTAATTAAATTAATATTGGATATTAATCGGGCTTTGAGACCCGTAACGATTAAATTTGGAATTTAAGTCGTAAAGGTTTATTTTATAAAGTGTAATATTTAATTTGGAATTAAATAATGAATTATAATTAAATGCGTATTAAATTGGATTTAATTATGTAATTTAATTTAATTCGAGAATTCGTACTTTGAGTACGTGTTCGCAAAACGAGTTTGACTCGAACAAAATCAAATCTTTGTTTGAACATTGGATGATCACTAATTATCAGATTAATTAATTTGATTAGATTGATTGATAACATGCTAGTGTGAATACATGGTTGCGATGCATGAATAATGTATATCGGATGGATATTAGAGGGTGGGGCAATTTTGGAAATTGTGTAATAAATTTGATTTATTAATTGGACCTGCGAGTCGAGCCTTATCTCCTATTTCTTTTTATTCTCTTCTCACTTATTCCCCTCAATGTAAATGAGGTTTCTTTAGAAGTGTAGTGTAAATGGGTAGAAGTAAATACAAGTGCTAGCTTGAGAGAGAAAGATGGAGATTTGATCTAGGATCAATGTAAAGTATCCATCCGCATATCATTATTATTTTATTTCATATGCGCTTTATTATGTGTTTAGAATGCATGTTTAAGGGTGTATGATGATGACCTTAACAAAGATAATAAATCGGTTGCCAATTTGCACGCGAAAAACCCTCGCTAAATATTAAGCGTCTTTCCTTCCATTGAGTGATTCTCACTCAAGATCCGAGACAGCATTGGTTTGTTGGCCAAAGTCAAGGCCTCTGTCTGTCAAAGATGTGTTTGAATCATGAAGGCTTTGTTCCATATTGGTGTCTTGTCCAAGTTGTGGTTTGTTGGCCAAAGTCAAGACCACTTCTTGTCCATCGACATTGATTACGAAGCTTTCCATGGTCAATGGGTCGCGCTTGACTGGGATCACTAAGTTTGTTATGCCAAAGCCAAGGCTTAGTTGATTCAGAGGAAAAAGGTTAGGTAATACATTGGATGTATTGGCATATATAAGATATATGTTTCGGACTTGGATGTCCCCCTACCGGATCTAGGAATTGGATTGGATCCAATCGATCTTAGAGATCTACATAGTTAATTATCATACAATTTTTTGGCCAAAGTCAAGATTGTGTGATATTTAACGGGATCCTAGCCCACTAGGAAACACGATTTCCCGAGTACTCGACAGAGGGTTAGAGGCTCGCTGAAAAATAGTGGGAGGCAAGAATTGAATTTGCAATACTCGTTCAATTACTCGCCACACGCGCTCATTCAAGTTATTTCGTCGTTAGATTAAATGTTAGTTGGACTAATATTTAAATTGTTGTTTTAATTAATAGTTGGACTGTATTATAGTTGGTTATATATAATTGGATTATATTAATCAATATATTTGAATTAATTAATTTCAGTTTACAGTTGATTTTATAGTTGGATTATAGTAATCAATGTAATTGAGGTTAATTAATTTAAATTATATTTGATTATATAGTTGGACTATTATAATCATTATAATAAATAGTACCATAAATCGTTGATTAAATAGTTGGACTATTAGAATCAAGATATAAATGAAAGATTAGTGTTTAAAACATAATCCTGGGTGAAAATGTATTTAAACGACTTTAATTTTCAAATTGGGAATAAATTTCAGGATGGTCCTGGAAAAATAATAAGTTATTTTATTTGATAAAATTATATATTAAGCCTAAGCCTGGAGTTAAGCAAATAAGTGGAACATGATATTTGGAATATTCATGTAATGATAACTTTAGTGCTTAATCCACTATACTTGTCATAAAGACTCCTTAATTTCTTTATCAGAACTAAAGATTAGATTCTTAAAGTATGATATTGAAATTGAAGGATCTTCATAAATCTATACTTAGATTTTAGAAGTAAATAAATTGTAATAATTAACTCTTGGAGGGTTAATGACTATTCTCAAGGAGAAAAGTCAAAGTTTGCAAGAAGGCGGCAAGTAGCGCAAGGCGCACCTTACTTCGATATTCCAGAATGTCAAGGCTTGGCTAAAGGCTTATGGAAGAATGGAAAAATGGCAAAGGCAAAATCATTATAGTCTTCTAGGAAGATAAAAGGAAATATCCCAAGAAGGAATTGAAGACGAGCAAGGCTCTGACTTCAAAAATGATTGTCATAATTATGTTCACATCTAGTATTAAAATTAGATTTTAGATACTTAGTGTGGTACATAAAATATATGTATTGATGTTCAGAATCTGTTTTGAACAGGATACTGACATCATTAGAGATTTATTTGCGAATTGGAAACGTGACGATTGTCGCTGTTTTAACCGTAGATACCTAAGTTTAGGAACTACCCTTTGGGTATGTACCTAAATTTGGAAACTATTATAATGTAACTAGTTTGACTAGAAACATTATCTCTATATCGCGTATAACCCGCTGCGGGTGTACCTTTATATTCTAGAACACTAAAGTGTTTTATTATATAAAGATGATATTGAGATAAACACATTAGATGTGAATAATAGAATTTATATTTTGAATATAAATAATATCTCAAATATATATATAATGACATATAAATAGCTCAAACTGATTTGATCAATTAAGAAACTAAATGTGGCATAGTTGTCAGGGACACTATTAAACAAGAATCGTATATCCACACTTTCGAAGAGTGGGTACTAGGACTAATTTGATTTCAATCAAATAAAGTCTACGAATCTAGTTTATTGGGCAAAGTGCCTGAAACACTATTTACTTGGTAAAAGTGTCAGTGCCACCGATCTGTTAGCCCTAGTTCATATTGAAGCAAGTTAGCCCATGTCTAGCTGGGCTAGATGTGGATATGAATATTTCGTGACCTTAACGGATGTGGCATCGCGTATGGTTATGTGTTTCTTTTGAAACACAAATCGGAAACTTTCAAGTTTCGACACGAAATAGACAAACGGATCGGCTAAAGTATGAAACTGTCACGGTAAGACCGTAATGGAAAATACTTAAGCAATAAGTTTCTAGTATACTTGAAAGAGTATAGTATTCTTTCAAATGAGGACTCCTCCCGGAACACATCAGTTTGACGGTGTGTCCGAATAGGATCAACCGAATTTTGTTAGACATAATAAGGTTAATCACGAGTCGCTCTGCGCTACCATTTCCTTCAACGGATAAGCTTTAAACAGTGCAAGAACTTATTTAGAATAAGGTTCCATAATATCTGTTTGACAGATAACATATTAGATATAAACAGGAAAGAAATCGGGTTTCACATTCCTGAAAATTTGGGTATGCTGGGCATATGTTTGGATGATACCAAACTAAAACCCAAATTGGATAAGTGTCAATTGTAGGTTATCCTAGGGATACCATAAGTATTGTACTTATACATCTCACCAGAGAACAATTAGATTGTTGCTCACCATGCGGTTTTCCTGAGAAGGAATACCGATATGCAGTGGTAAGTGGGAGGATATTATAACTCGATGAAAATCGGAGTAATACTGTTCAAGGCACCGAATCCTTAATGGAACACAAATATTTCATCAAGGATGAAACTATTACCATTAATCTTCGAATACACAAGAACCACGTGAGTCGGAGAGATTCAGAAAACAACCTGGGGTATGGGTTTCTGATCTCACCTCGAAAAGATGTCAATCTTTTGAGGTATACAAACTGACTACGTATGAGGAAGTGATACAAGGTATCGACTCCCTATTATGGCAAAGTGCCATGTATCCGAAATGGACTCCATGTATATCAACAAGTTTAGATACTAGTTGATGTACCGCAAAGTATTGTGCCTACTGGTACTTTATAAGTCTTCAAGGAAGACGTACATGGATGGCAATAAACCAACGTGTAAAGCTAGGCTTTTAACGGAAAGGTATCGTTATCAACATTATGTTGATTTCGGTTCAACCTTTTAACTGTTGCCATGATGAATCCATTTTAATAATGCTTGCTAAAGATGCATGTTTCATTTATGAAATATGACAGCTGGACAGGAAAATCGCTTTCCTGAAAAGGAAACCAGTTGGAGGATGTTTACAACATCCTGTCGGTTTTGTCGTACCATAACTAGCAAACAAGGTTTGCGGGTTATTCGATCCATGTTTGGATTGAGGCAAGCATAGGTTCTTGGAATTATCGTTTTGATGTAATCATAATGGTTTATGATTTAATTCAAAACGAAAAGATTCTTGTGTATATAAGGAGGTTAGTGGGAGAGCACTGACAGTGGTTGTCCTATAAATAATGATAATACGTCATTTCTTGGAAATGAAATTCCCAAAATAACAATCGGAGAAAGCTTGGCTTTCCAGAAAATTCTCCGTAGAATTCTTGGGAGAAAACAACCTTTATTCAAGGAATAAAGATCTTCTAGGAAAGATTTAAAGTTGTTGAAACTCTCGAGAAATCGTACATTGAAAAATATACGTGACCTGGTGTCTCATACGCTTTGAGCATATGAAGTCACAAACAGGCCAATCCGTGTGATAGCCACTGGATTGATATTAAGAACATCCGTTAGTATTTGAGAGATCTAAGGATGTTGTCTTAGTCTATGGAGAAGGAGAACTTGAAGTGACTGAGATCACTGTAGCAAGTTTCCGATAACCGATAAAGAGGACTAAAAGTCGCAAACGGTACTATACAGTTTGAATAACGATACAGTAAGCTGGAAATCTTCCAAGCAAGATATTGTTACCGAATAAACAACAAATGCGGGTTACTTGCAGCAGCTGAGGCAGCAATAGAAGCCTTCTAGGTCAATAAGCAAATCTAATTAGATTAGATATAGTTCTATTAGCAGCTGAGCTAGGCGTCAGCGCAGGCTAAAGAATTAATGGTCTCATCAATGATCCAGATACATACTTCGATATTCATCTGATTCGTTCGGATCATACATCGTGGCGATGTGATGATCGAATAAATCGCATCAAGATGATAATCATACAAATCTGCTGACGAAAGCATTTCTCAGCAATTTGAGCCAACCGTACATAGTTCGGGTGTAAGAGACTCGAGTGACTGGCTATAGGCCAAGTGGGAGATTGTTGGATAATTATGACCCATAGCGTCACTATTTGTACAGATCACGGTGTTGTTGTACAAATTAACTATGTGACAAAGGAAATTCATGTAAGCATGATATAGATCGTTTATTCCTGTAAGCATGTTTCTGGAGAATTGGGTAGGCATGGTGCTTTGCTAGAAGCCAACCTTGTCTTGTGAATCGGTGTAAACGTAGTACGAGGTACTTACGTGTTCGGATAGTCTGATGACCCGATTTACTGCCAACATATCCGGAGATCTCATGGGTCGCTCCCCGAAGATTCACCGATGACGTATGACTCACACTTTAATTAATTTGGGATTAATTTAAGGAGAGAGAAAATTAATATGGGATTAATTACGGAGATATTTTATCTGGGATAAAATATCAATTTAGAGAGAGAACGATTAATTTGGAATTAATCGATAAAATAATATATTTGGTATATTATACGAAATTGGATTTCGACGCGGAATTAAAGTTAGATTTTAATTCGGGTGAGCGAATTAATTTAGAATTAATTCGTTAGCGACGTGAATAGTGATTTCGCTAGGCGTAATCATTTAATTACGACGCAACAGAAAATTCGTTAATTTGGAATTAGCGAACCCGAGCCCGAGATTATTTGCGAGCTCATTCGCATTTCGAATTCGAGTGCGGCGCGCAAGTCAAATCAAGCGTCAAATCATTAGTCACATCAAGCGTCAAATCACATGTCACTTTGAGTGATGTGACATTTGAGTGATTGATGTGAGTAGATGTGAGGTGATTGACAAGCATTTAATGCTTGCTTTTTGAAATTAAAAGAAAAGGTAAATGGTTTATTCATTTTGGAAAATATATAAACCTAATAAAATTTTTTTTTATTTCACACCTTCTCTCTCTCCCTTTTACGGTTTAGGGTTTTTGGAGCCAAAAACCTTCTTCTCTCCTACGCCTCTTCTCTCCCTTTTTATGCTGCTCATTACCGTGACACAGAGGAGAAACCAATGAGTATTTTGTGGCAAATCACAAGAGAGCTAGCACTCCATGAGTCCATAACAAGGTGATAGGGAAGTGAGTTTGTGAGCATGGAAGTTTGACAAAAGCTTGGAGCTTCAATGGACACCCATGGCCGATTCTTGGAGAAGCCGAACCAGTCACCACCGTGCAGCCCCTACCACGAGCAGCTCACTGCCGTGCAAGATGGAGGAGGGCAGTGCATTTTTTGCTTCCTCACCACATGAATCAAATCCGTTCATTGTGAGTTTTCTGCACCTCCTATGTTTGTATTTACACTTGTTTCATGCTTAATCTATGATCTTGGGACTTGATTGAAACTCAACAGCGGGGGTTTTGGGCCGAGACTAACAGTTAAAAGAGAGATTAATCGAGCGAACCAGAGGCTAAACAAATGAATTAAATTTGATAAGGTATTATTTTTTTGAATTTTCCCTTCCGAAGTCAGTTTCCCGCGACTTCCGCAACTTATCTGATAGTGCCTCCATACGAGGCTCATCATTGGGTTTTATGCAATAATGCAGTGTCTACACTAGTTTATCCAATGTAGATCATCGCAAGATCCACAAGTTTCACCAGCAAAGTGCAGAAAGACCAACAGAACTCCAAAACAGTGTGTGGACCTCTTTTCTCAGAACTGATTTTATTTAACAATTTTAAATTCAGACTTACTTTTTAATGGCATGCTTTGGGGGACGGCGATACATAATGCCCCAAAGTCATGGATTTGCAATGCTGGCTCTAGTTAGGCATATATAGGGACGTGGATATTTAATGCCCCCATACGTCAAGTTTTTTAGAGACATACCAGTTCTCAATTACCAGGTTTTCAGAAAACAGTTTTCATATATCAGATTTTAGACACAGTTTTCATAAAATCAGACTTTCAAAAACATATTTCAGAAATATAAGTTTTTAGAAAAAAGCTCAGAGATTTCAGACAGAAAACGAGTTTTTGGTATAAAACTATTTCTTGAACTTTTGGTTTTGGAATCAAATATTTTTATAACAATATTTTAGTTTTTCGTCCACTCACTTAGATCTTATAGTGATCTACCTCCACTCCTAGTTTTCTGTTCTGGTGTGATAAATCTTAACTCAATCTCTAAAGTGTTTAGGGAGTTGGTTTCTGACCGAAGTAGTCACACGCGTATAACGCAAGCGCACGTATCATTCAAGTAGTATAAAAAGTATCGATCCCACGAGGACTTAAAACCTAAGCTATTAATTTATGAAGCCAAATATTTACGAGTATCTAATGTATTGATTATTTGATTGGGTGGTGACTTTAAAATAAACAATTAAGATAAATAGCGCGAAAGTATATTAAGGAAAAAAAGTAGATTGAGGAAAATTCAATATTAATAAACTATCCAGGGTTGTGAATCATTCCAATATCTTTTTAAACATGAAGTGGTTATTTTACGTTTGTGTAATATATTAGTTTACTAACCTGGAACACTAAATTCTGCAAAAGCCTCTATCGATTGTTGGATGCAAATACCCAGTGTAACCCAATTAATCATATGTCTATGTCAACCAAGTTACCTGAATTCATTAAGATTAAGTTCCAATTATGGCTACCCCCGCTCGACATGTATATGTCTAGCCTGTAAGGAAATCTATTAAAGGGTTATCTATCCTCAAGAAATATCGTGGGCTATTAAGTCTAAGGCTGAAACCTAAAATTCCTTTGTCAAGTTTATTTTAAGCTTACCATATCAATCTTATTAATGGCCAGTTAACAAGAAGCATTAAGCTTAAGACTTAATAAGTACTATAAAATAACCCCATATAAACCGGTGATATTGGAATTCATCACAACCCCAGATAACGGGTTTAGCTACGACACATATTACGGCTAGTAAAAACTTAAATAAAATAAAAGACATAAAATAAAGGCGGAAAAGTAAATGCTGAAAAGTAAATGCTGGAAATTAAAAATGTAAAAGTACAATAAAAGAAAATGATTGGGTTAAATGATTCACTTTTATCACTACTATTTTAGATATCTCCCTTAATATAATATATTAACTTTGTGTGATATTACCAACCAGCCATATAGGCGGTATCCTGATTAAGTCAAATTAATAATTAATTACTAACCGACCAACCAGGCGGTATCCTCATTAAGTCAGGTTAAAACCAATTTCAATAATTACCAACCGACCATAAGGCGGTATCCTACTTAATTCAGGTTTTAAATAGTTTATATATATTATAATTAAGGGAGATTAATCTAAATAGTAGTAATAAAAGATTTACCTTTAACCCCAGCAAGGGGGAGTTACCTCCTCATTACTGAAAAGTAAAAAACTGAAAAGTAAAGAAAGGAAAGTATTATTGCGTAAAAGTAAATTGCAGAAAGTAAAGACTGAAAAGTAAAGAAAAGAAAGTGCAAATACGAAAATTAATTACTGAAAGCTATAAATAAACAAATAAGATACAATCTTCTTAGTATTCTTAAGGATTTACATAGAAGAAAGTATGAAATTTACAAATGAAATGGCTTGGTATTTATAGGCAAAATTTTGCCTTCACCAATTTCTCCACCAATTTATCCACTAATTTCTCCACCAAACATGCCACCAAACATGGCACCAAATCCTCCACCAAACATGCAAGCATGTTTGGTGGAAGTTTGAAAATTTTTATTTATTTTATTTATATTTTGAAAATGACTATAGAAATTACACAAAATACACTGAATATTCATCAATTTCGGTCTTGCAAACTTCAGAATTTGAAAATATCTAAAAATTCAAAGTTGTAGATCTTTATGTCTTCTTTAATATGGAACTTGAATCTTCTTAATCGAATATTGGATGAAAAGGTTATGGCCAAAATACCAAACTTGCGCAAAATTGGAATTTAGGACTGGACTTCGTGACGAGTATAGTAAATTTCCATTTTCGCCATTTTTTGCTCCGGATTTCATCATTTTAGCCCCGAGTTGATTCCATTAAGTCCCGATACTTTAATTATCTGTAAAACACATCAAAACACATCAAAATGTTCATCAAACCCGAGAAACTAAACAAAATATTAGGTAAATGGGTGGTAAATATTGATATATTTTCCGCTCATCACGCCCCCAAACCTAACATTTTGCTAGTCCTCGAGCAAAACAATAAAATATAATAAATAATTAAAATTAAACTAAGACACTTTCGTAGGGACCACGGTTGCATTTAGCATATGCAGCAAGCCTTTAAACCCCTAGGTGTCCCTAGTTGACAAGCTGTAGTCTCGTGAGGGTTTACAGCGACAATACCCACAAATTTCTTATAAAAGTAAAAAGATAGTAAAAATAATACACACAAAAGCAAAAAGTCAAGAGAAAAGAGAAAAGAGAAAAGAGAATAAAGAAGTTAGTGACTAAACAGGTGAAACTTCTTATCCAATGTAATAGTTGTTTTGTATCTTTCTAAGTTACCGAATAAGTAAATTCTCTGATTATTTTTACCATTCTTCATACACACAGCAAACAAGATATTAATCAAGTCATTGTGCCCACAATAGTCACAAGCGTAGTTGAAAATAGAGTAATATTTTTGTCCTAAAGTTATATCAAAATTCACACTTTTTTATTTAGCAATGAAATATTTTTTTTTTGATTTTTCAGATTTTTTATTTATTTATTTATTTACAATATCTTCCATCTATGTAGCGAGCTTTGGGTCAGTGACTCCCAAACCAGTTGGCTTTAGGGCACTAAGTGTTAAGACACCCCTACAGACTTAATTACTCAGACTTCAGATATATATATTTTTGCAACATCTTCGATCCATGTAGCGAGCTTTAGGCCAGTGACTCCCAAACCAGTTGGCTTTAGGGCACTAGGTGTTAAGACACCCTTACGGACTTAATAACTCAGATCTCAGACGTTTTTTTTTATCCCATCGCTTTTTTAGATGCTTCCTCCAATTAAACTAGAGCACTGAATATTACAAACTCGTCAATTACTTCTCATGTCCGTATGTTACCATGTAAGTTGATAATACCTGTCAACTAAGCATATGAAGATTTATTTTACTCAGTTTTATGGAGAATTCACAAATTAAATAATTCAAAAGGAAATAAACAAAAATTAACTTATTCCGAAATATGTTGAGATATGTCTCAGGAGTGAGAATTCCTTACACAGCTATCTCACACCAATTTCACATGAATAATCAAATTAAAAACACAAAAACATAAAATAATTTTTTGATTTTTTTTAAAATTTTCAATTTTTTTTAATGTTTCGAAAAAATTTTGGACTAAAAATAAAAACAACAAATTACTACAACTATTCCCCACCCCCAAACCTAAATGAGACATTGTCCCCAATGTCTTAAAAAGTAGAAAATGAGTTTAGAAGATAGTACCTGGTTAGCTGAAATTTTACATCTAGAAAGGAAATAAAAGGTTGAGATCCAGATTTATTTGACGCTTCTTACCACGATCATCATCAGACCATTTTATCTTGGAAATGATATGGTCAATTTGTGGTTCAAAGGCTAAGATTTGGTCAATTAAATCCTGGGCATTTCTGGCAGTGAAGAGGAGTTCTTTTAAAGGTTTTGACACGAATCCATTTCTCCGGGCATCATCAAGAAATACACAAAGAAAATCATAAAATCCATATGCGTTGAACAATCCAATTGGTTTCTGGTGTATGTTCAAGTTCGCCCAAGATAGCACTGTTAAAATCTCCTTCAACGTACCCAAACCACCTGGCAAAGTAATAAAAGCATCAGCACGGTTAATCATTTCCACCAGTCATTCAGATATACCTGGCACGATCAGTTTTTCTTCGTTTGATGATCCTATAAGATCCGCATCTGCCAAGGGTTTTGGGATGATTCCCAGAACTTGACTGCCTCCATCCTGTACGGCCTTTGAAATTTTCCCCATTAATCCAAGATTGCCACCGCCGTATACTAGGTGCATATTCTTTTCAGCTATGACTCGACCCAATTCATGTACTGCTTCTACGTATTGTGGCTTAGTACCAACACTAGTACCACCAAAGACACAGATATTTACAACTCGTCTTCTTGAAATAGCTTCCATTTTATGTATGTTTCTTTTCTCAAATCCGGATGCCTTCAAAAGTGCAAAGATGTGTTGAATTTATAACACTTGAAAATGGGTGAGTAATAATAGCACTTGTATCTTCCAAAGAATGATTAGTAGCAAAACAATATATCGTGAAAGGTCAAAAAGGTATGGATCCTGATGGAGAAAATAAAAGAAAACAACAAAAAAATCACAATTATTAGGTAAATATAAAGAAAATAATATTTACAGAAAGTAACGGCTTGAACGACGTCTATGCGTTAGGGACAAGCTTCCCATCCAATTTTCTTATAAATTGGCAAACATGGTATTTTGAAGTCAGATTCCCGAGACTTTAATGTTGTCTTTCTTTTAGGAACTGTGTATGTTATATGTGAATTGCGTGATACACATATCCACTGGGATGCGTCTCAAGAGTTTTAGATATGTCATCTAAAGACTCCTTACTCAAGCCATCCCTAATGAAATTAATCTTATCTCCACGGTTATCATACACCATTCCTAAAGAACGACAACGAGTATCACAAAACATACGAGCACATTTATAGATACACTCATTCTTTTAGCTCTTCTCTTTTTAGCATAGGTGCTTCTTCCTAAACCAGGCAGATGTGAAATAAAAGAGTCAGAGGACTCACCTGCCAATCGGACCTGTGCTTCAATAATCCAATGAATGTCAGTAGGAATACCTTTTATCATCAATAGTCTCATCCATTCCATGCGAGCTTTGTAAACTCTCATCAGAATATTTTGAGGGAGAGAAGGAAATTGCTTGTGAAGATTTCCGAGAACATCTTCCATCGTGAAATGACTTTACCTGCAAAAATTAAACACACAAAAATAAAACACACCAGATCACAATATATACACAAATTGCATGGGTTGCCTCCCTGTGAGTGCTAAGTTTAAAGTCGTCAGCTAGACGTGACTGCCCGAACGTTAGGCTGGATCTGAAAGTGTGACAATTTCTTTTTGTCGCTCAAATGATTATCCCTAGTAGTGCTTGACACGCTTGTTTTTGACCTTGAATGTTTTGTTAGAGTCGGGATCATGTAACTCAACGGCTCTATCTGGTAAAACCTTGGTGATTTAGAATGGACCTATCTACCGTGATTTTGGCTTCCATGGGAAAAGTTTCAACCTTGATTTGTTTAACAGTACTTGTTGCCCCGGTTCTATTTGTATGTGCACTAACTTCTCATCATGTCTCTTCTTGCCGTTTTCTTTATACAGTTTGGCATTCTCGAAGGGCTGTATGTGGAATTCCTCCAGTTTGTTGAACTAATGGAACTGTTTATTATCAGTTGCTTGTAGACCAAGATTTGACTTGTTCAGTATGCAGTACGCTTTATCTTCAAGCTCCAAAGGTAGATTGCATGTTTTAATTTTGGCAGTTGAACTTTGCTTTTTATCAAAGTTCTGGATGGTAATATTTCTCACATCAAGTCTGAAACATTCCTCATTCTTTTCAACATTCGGGAATTCCATGGCTTTGAAAACATTGACTGTTACTTCTTGATCTTGAACCCTTATGGTTAGTCCACCTTTTTGTACATCAATAATGGTTGGTCATGTAGCCAATAATGGTCTCCTGAGGATGATAGGCACGTTTTCGTCTTCCTCCATGTCAAAGACAATAAAATCTGCTGGGAAAATGAATTTGTCAACTTTGACCAGCACATCATCAACCACTCCTCTCGAAAATACGAGTGTTTTATCAGCAAGTTGTAGAGAGACTAAGGTGGGCATTGTTTCTCCAATCTACAGTTTCATGTAAATAGAAAATGTATCAAGTTAACACTTGCACCTAAATCGCACAAAGCCTTACCGAAGTCATGTTCTCATATGGTACAAGGGACAGTGAAACTGCCAGGATCTTTCAACTTTGGGGGAAGTTTCCTCTGAATGATGGCGCTACATTCTTTTGTCAATGTTATTGTCTTGTAATATCCCAATCTCTACTTTCGTGACAGAATGTCTTTCATGAATTTAACATAGCTGGGCATTTGTTCCAACGCTTCTGCAAATGGAATGTTGATATATAGCTTTTTGAAGATCTCCAGGAATCAAGAAAATTGCTTGTCCAGTTTATTTTTCTAGAGACACTGTGGAAAAGGTGGAGGTAAAGTGATTCTTTCTGGTTCTTCTTCCTTTGCTTCTTTTTCCTCCATCTGCTGCTCTGTTTCTTTTGGAATTTCTTTAATGGATGCCTTGATTCCAACATCTTTGTTGATCTCAGTACCGCTTTTTAAAATGATGGCATGACATTGCTCATTCCCCATGTTCCTTGGATTTGTTTATGTGTTTCTAGGAATGGTACCTGGCGGTCTGTAACTCTGAGCATTGGCCAGTTGTCCAATTTGATTCTCCAGTAATTTTATAGAAGTAGTTAAGCTTTGATTCAATGCTGATTGGGCTTGAAACATAGCTTCATTTGATGCTGCCTTATTTTGAAACGTGGCATCATATTTTTTTAACTGGACCAATACCTCCGCTATTCTTGGTTCTTTTTCATGCTCCTGGCTTTGCTGTTGGAATCCTGGTGGTGGATTATTCCTTTGTCCTGAATTGTTGCTCCATGCGAAATTGGGATGATTCCTCCACATTGGGTTGTAGGTATTGGAATATGGATTGTTCCCCTGTCTGTTGAAATTATTGACGTAATTCACCATTTCTTTATGTTGGTTTGACTCTAGTGCTCCTCCATATGGTAGACTTGTGGGTCCAATATTGCCTTGCGTGCTAAAAGTTTCCATGAATTTGCATATCTAATCCAGCTTGGTATTCACTGCAGTGTTGGCTCTAGCTTCATAAATTCCAACAATTCTTTGGATCATGCTCCTTTCTGTTGGCCACAATGAATTGTTATTGGCCATTTCTTCAATTAAATCCCACGTCTGATCTTCTCATTTTGCCATTAAAGCTCCTCCAGTAGTAGTGTCAATTGTGGTTCTCATCAGTCCAGAAAGTCCATTATAGAAGGTTTGGACTTGTAGCCACTTTGCAATCTCATGGTGATGACATTTTCTGAGTAAATCTTTGTACATTTCCCACTTAAGTCCTCGTGGAATCGATATATTTTATACTACTTGGGCGATACGTGCACTTGCATTACGTGTGTGTTTACCACCGATCAAATTCCAATGGTTTAACCCGATGTACCATGAGCTTTGGAAGCTCGTATAAACATGTGGGTATTCGTTAGAGCGAATAATAAAGAACTCACATGTGATTCCTAATAGTTGGAAGTACACACCACCATCAATAGGAATCTCCTCGAGTCGAGTAGCATATGTGATCTTTTAACTATAGGATAACATTGATTTTGTGTGTGATATTCCACACGTAGATGTCATATATGTTAATGACCTTTCATGGCCTGAGCTCTAGCTTTTCTTTGGGTGAGGACTGATGCACTCGTTAATTATAAATATGCAATAATATAGGTATTTGGCTTGATTTAATTAGATTAAATCAAAGTGGTAGACATTAAACTAATCCATTAAAATTGATCTTGATTTAATTAGATTAAATCAAAGTGATAGACAAATGTGATTAGTCACACCTAATCATACATATTTGATTAAGCCTACCTAATATTTGATTAAGACTTTTATTAATTAAAAATTACCTAAGTTTTGTTATAAATATAAAACTTGAGCAATGTTTTAATCAAGCTTGAGAAAGTTAAAAACAAGCAAGAATTGGAGATATTAGCCTAAGTAAAAGAAGTGTTTAGAGAAGCTTTGGAAGTTCACTACAATATTTCAACAAGGAGAAGAAGATTGGATCTCGGAACCAAGCTTGCTAGCTTTTAATGTTCTCCATAATATTTCAAAAATGAGAAGTAGATTGGATCTTGGAATCAAGCTTGCTAGGTAAGTTTGATCTTCTCCAAATCTATATTTTCATTAGTGAGTTATCATCTCACAAATAGTGATGAATTATGTATTAGATACATAATAATATAGCTTGATGTTGAAATTAGGCTAATTAATTATCTATGAATGCTTTGGAAGTATAAACACAATTTTCTTGTGATTGGGTCAAAGTGTTTATGTTGGACATAGATATAAAATTAGAGTTTGGAACTGTAGTTGATAGCTTAGAGCTATAGCTACCATTCTAGAATCATTTGACCACCTTTGGGTGACCTAGAATTATTCATGAGTCATTTAATTATGAGATTCTATTTTGGTTTGTATTTTGATTCAAAGAAATACACACACACACACACATGTATATATTTAGAATATATATATATATATATCTCTGTGTGTGTGTGTGTGTGTGTGTGTGTTTGTTTTATAACATGTGTTGATATTGGTTTCAAAATTAAAATTATTTTGGGTAATTTTAAAAGGTGTTTAAGGTATTTTTGCTGTGCGCATGTTGTATTGCAGTACAGTAAGCAATTTTGCTTTATGCACAGTATGCACAAGCAACTTGTGCGTTAGGTTTGCAAGACCTGGTTTTTCCTATGTTTGTTTTTCTGGACTTCATTTTTTTCCCTAAACACTTGTAATGGAATATGGCATTTCAAAAAAATATTTAAAAATACAGCCATGCTAGATATCCACGAGTTGGACCCATTTCCGCTGCGTGAAGTACCGATCTGACCCTAGGGGTTCCACATCTGTCCCAACAGAACAGTATCAAAGTAGGTCTTAACCACACAACACATGTTACATGTTTTACATGTTACATATATTTAATTATGCATAAGTCATATTAGATATGCATTACATGTTTTAATTGAAAATTTTTATTTTGACCAAAGCATGTTAATGACTTGATTTTCATAAATCTCTCATGATTAGGTGATTATTCGATTTTAAGTAATAGTATTAATAATGTTATAGCATTATAGGATGGTCTGTCTTGTCAATACGGAAATGAATGAGTTCCTACTACTTATGTCCAAGACAGTCGATAATGTGAGGGTATAAGTGCTCAGAACTTAAAATTTGATTTTCTAACATAAATTTTAATTTTAATTTAATGAAATTAAATTACAAAAATAATAAATTTGTCCCTCTAAAGTCGGCAATATGGTTTTAAAAGGAGAAAAAATTTTCTTTTCCCTTCTAAGGCAAACATGGCTGAAATCCTCCATGAAAAAGCTCTCAAATTTTTTGTTTGAAGAAACAAAAGAAGAAAGTGAAGAAAAATCAAGAAAAACTTAAGGAAAGTTGAAGATTAAGAGGTAATATTTAATATTCTTAAGTTTAGGAAATTATTTTCTTATTCTTGAATTATTAGAATGATTCTAGGGTTTGCTTACTTCTTAGAAATTGGGGCTTTTTGAATTAGAGGATGGATTGGAAGGCTTATTGCATGTGTGAAGTTGAATTGAAAGATATTATTGTAATATTTGTTCAATTTGATCATTTGATGATATGTTATCATTCTAGACTGTTATGACCACTCTTGTAATGCTTAGAATTTTTCTTGGGTGCTTCATAGGTGGTGGCTTTGAATGGGTGTTGGATTAATTAGATTAATCTTTGCTAAAATTGGATTTAAAGCATGATTTGTGGACTGTTTTATTCCAAATTTCAGATCTGGAAAATTCTGTTTTTTGGTGATGAAAATTATGTCATATAAATGTATTGGATGTGTTTTGGGTGTTAGAACAATTTCCGGAAACTGTTCGGAGTTGAAATATGCGAAAAAGGTAAAAAATGGCGTTACCGAGTGACTTTTGAGCCAACCGGATGACGTCTGCCCAAACAGTGAATTGGTCACTGTTTGGGAAGCCCATGAACTGCCCTAATACTGTTGGGGCTGACCTGGGCAGCCCTCATGTGTATTAGGTGGTCGGTTCGGTCAAAAACGTGTTTTATGCCATTTTACGGAAAAACGTTTTCGTAAAAGTTTCGTGACGTTTCTTAGTTATTTATGTCGTTATTTAATATTGAAAAAATATGTTTAGGTGAAATATGAATAAATTATTCATATTGGATATTGAATAATTTATTCGGTAATTTAAAAAGTTTTAAAATTACGATTTCACCCGAACCGCGAGCTTCCGCTGCACTCGCGCCAAAACTCCAACACTAACCACAAGAAAAGCTGATGAATTAATTGACCAACTCTTAACTTATGAACTAAAAATCGACATCATTCTTTCCAAGTTGAACTGGTCTGATAACGATCGCGGCAAGAAGCGTAGAGTGGACTTGAATTTTAATCTGTAATTTTTTTCTTTTCTTTTAAATAATCGTAGATTCAATTGTCAATTCCACACTAACCAGGTGATGTCTTCTAAATACTACTTCTTCGTAATCAGACATTGTGGACAACGTCTCAATTTGGTTGGGGGAAAGGGATAGTTGACTAGATGGTTTTTATTTTTATGTTTTGTTTTTCTTTCAAAAAAATTATTTTGTTTTTATGTTATTGTTTTATAAAAAAAATAAAAAATTTATTTTTGCTTTGTTGTTATTTTGTGTGTAAAATATATATATATATATATATATATATATATATATATATATATATATATATTGTGTTGATTTTTTTTTGGTTTTCAAAAAAAAATATACACAAACTAACAATAAATTTTTGACTAACCAAGTGGAATTGTTATTCAAAGGTAGCTGTGTAAGGAGTTGTCGCTCCTGAGATGCATCTCAAAATAATTCGCAACAAGTTATTTGTGTTCCTTTCTTTTTGAATAGTTTAAATTTATGAATTCTTCATAATATTGTTTAAATTTGATCTCCATATGCTCATTTCACAAGTATTATCAACATACACGGTAACATATGATCATGGGTTGTAAGTGAAAATTTTGTAATATTCAGTTCTCTAGTTTGTTGGAGGTAGCACCTAAAGGTAGTGGAATTTATATTTTTTATTCAAAAAAAAACTAACCATGTTCTTACTTAGTAACCGGACATATTGCTGATCGGCGTGATCACACACGTATAACGCAAGCGTATGTATCGCTCAAGTAGTATAAAAAATATCGATCCCATAAGGACTTAATACCTAAGCTATTAATTTATGAAGCTAAATGTTTACGAGTATCTAATATAATGGTTGTTGATTGGATGGTGATTTTAAACTAAAACTAGTAAATAAAATAGTACGAATGTAAATTAAAGGAAAATTCAATATTATTAAACTATCTAGGGTTGTGAATTCTTCCAATATCTTGTAAAGATGAAGTGGTTATCTCATGTTTGTTCAATATATTAGTTTATTAACTTGGAACACGAAATTATGCAAAAGCCTCTATCGATGGTCAGATGCAAATACCCATTGTAATCTAATTAACCATATGTCTATGTTAATCAAGTTACCTGAATTCATTAAGATTAAGTTCCAATTGTGGCTACCCCCGCCCGACAGGTATATGTCTATCCTGGAAGGAAATTTATTAAGGGGTATCTAATCCTTAAGGGTGATCGTGGGCTATTAAGTCTAAGGTTGAAACCTAAAATTCCTCCGTCAAGTTTATTTTAATTTTACCAGATCAATCTTATTAATGGCCAGTTAACAAGAAATATTAAGCTTAAGACTTAATAAATAAACCTTTATATTACCCAAGATACAAAATAACCCCTTATAAACCGGTGATATTGCAATTCATCACAACCCCAGATAATATGTTTAGTTACAAAACATACTTAGGATTACTAAACACTTAAATAAATAAAACATCATAAAAAATAACTTGGATATAAATAAAAGTAAAATTACAATAATGAAAGAAAATGATGGGGTTAGAGGATCCACTTTTAATATTTCAAAATTAGAAATCTCCCTTATTGTCAATGTTTATCGATTAATCAATTATATTTAACCAAACCATAAAGGTGGTAATTCCATTTGTCTCAATTAAATCCAACCGACCATATAGGCGATAACAAGGTTATTACCTAAATCGACCATATAGGCGGAAACTACGTCTGAAATGTAAAACCGACCATATAGGGGGTAAATAAGGTTGTCACCTAAACCGACCATATAGGCGGTAACTAATTAATTCAAATTTGAATTAAAATAAGGGAGATTAATCTAATTTATTATATTAAAAGTCTCACATTTTCACCCCAGCAGAATGAGATTACCTACACATGCTGTAAATGAAAACACACAAATTTTATTGATTAAATAAAAATAAAATACAAGAAAACTTAAATAAATATACAAGACACTTTCCTTTAGGTTTTCATGGAGAAATTCCTCCAAAGAAAGCATAAAAAATTTACAAAGTTTAGCTTGGTATTTATAGGCAAATCTAAAGGCTTCCACCAATTGCTCCATCTGGCACCAAACATGGCATCAAACATGACACCAAATATGGCACCAAACATGGCACCAAATCTTCCATCAAACATGCAAGTTTGACAATTTTCATTTTTTTATTTTATTCTTATTATTTTGTTTTGAAAATGACTTTAATAATTATACATAACACACTTACGGATATTTTATCAATTTCAGTCATGGAAACTTTAGAATTTGAAATTATTATGAACTTAAAAGTTGTAGAAGTTATGGCCAAAATACGACAATTGGGTAAAGTTGGAATTTTCGAAATTGTACTTCGTTAGAACGCCATTTCAAGTTTCCAATCTCCAAAATCAAAATGTCAAGTCTGATTTTTACCCTTATTTATTCCACATTTCGTCCTGATTGATTCCATTTAGTCGAGAAACTAAAACACATCAAAACGTTCATAAAACTCGAGAAACTATACAAAATATTAAGTAAAATGGGCAGTATTGATATATTTTCCGCTCATCAATTACCTCGGCAAGCAGTGATTGTTCACGTAAAATGGTAGAGCTTGAGTTTTTTTTTAAAAAATATATGTGTGTGAATAAGTTCAATTTTATAGCCTCTTTAACTCGAGCAATTAAGTCCGTAGAGGTGTTTTAACACTTAGTGCCCTAAGGCCTGTTAGTGTTCCTAGAACATGCCAAGATCTCTAAGTTGTGATTTGTGTGTGAATAAATCAAAAAGGAGTTGCGGAATACTCACATTGACCGGATTAAGTTCAAAACTTTTTCCTTCTTTGTTAGATGTGTTGGAAGCTTCGGAGCTTGAGATCGAGTTCCAAACTCTCGGGTAAGTATCCCTATCACCTTCACTTGACTCCTTTAAGTGCTAGCTAGAACAGAATAAGCTCAAAATCGCCCTCCAAGAGAAGCAATATTCGGCTTGGGAGAGAGGGATCCAATCGGCCTTAAAGAGGCAAGGCCATTCGGCCTAGTTCAAGGCCAGGCCATTCGGCCTAGTTCAAGGCCATTCGGCCAAGAAGCATGGCCATTCGGCCAAGAAGTTCCAAGGCCATTCGGCCAAGGTAGAGAAAAAAGAGAGAGAAAAGTTTTGTGTTTTTGTTTCTAAAACAAAATTAACCAAGTCAACTCTCAAAAGTGTGTATATACTTTTACCAAAAGCAAAGGCAAAGTGTTGGAGGGAAAAATGGCATTTAATGCCTCCAACCACTTCCATCACTCAAGTTGACACTTGATAGACATGTGATGTAAGTTGGTGGGACCAACTTTAATTCAAAACTCAAGTGGCTTGCTCCACACACTCCGGGCTCGGGTTCGCTTAATCCGATTAAATGAATTTTTCGTCGCGACATAATTAAATCTAATTTAATTAAATAATAATGCCTATAAAAATTATTACGGAAGTCGCTCGCGAATTAATTCCAAATTAATTCGTTTGCTTGAATTAAAATCCAACTTTAATTCCGCATTGAAATCTAATTTCAATTAATATATCTAATATATTATTTTAGCCCAATTAAATAAATTAAATAGTAAAATCTAATTTAACCATTAAATTTACTTTACCGATTAATTCCAAATCAATCGTGTTCTCTCTCTTTGACGGATTTATTCCCAGATAAATTCTCGACGCAATTAATCTCAGATTAATTCTTTCTCTTTTAATTAATCCCAGATTAATTTATTGCCATAATTAATCCCAGATTAGTTTTATCTCTCATAATTAATCCCAGATTAATTTTGTTCGAGTCAAACATCATCGGTGAATCTTCAGGATGCGACCCAAGAGATCCCTGGATATGTTGGCAGTAAATACGGTTATCGGACTATCTGAATATGTGCGTACCCACTACCACGTCCTTACCGATTTACAAGACATGGTTGGCTTCTAGCAAAGCACCGTGCCTACCCAATTCTCCAAAAATGTTCTTTAATTGAATATATAATCTTTTTCAGGCGTAGTATACGTAGCATTGCGTATTAAGATCCAGTACCGGATGCCACATGCTAGGCCTGGGGCTGGAATGTGTCTACCCCGTACGAAGTACATATCGGATCTCTGGTAACTAGTCTCTATAATCGGATAATCCTGACCTTGTCATATTATCTCGATAGCTGCAGCATACAAGAGTACCACTTTCGTATCCTACGTGATCATCATCTCCATATGACTGGAGTGATACTTCCATCTTGACATCACACCCAATACACTAAGATTCTCAATATACCCAGAAGAGGCATACACAGAACCTGTTAAAGCCTCGGACAACCAAAACAAAAGTATATTGATTGTCGCAAGTATTAGCGATGCAAGTCTCAGGTTAAGACCAAATACACCTATCCTGATTCGGATTCCCATAGACACATAGTCATACTACCAATGGGATTCCGAGGGGTCTATCCAGAGTAAACATGTTTCCGTACCATCGGTAAACAGAACCTCCTATTACACTTGCATGAGTATCCAATACCCAAATATATAAGAACTATGTCGTTATGCTCCCATAACATGCACAAGTGTAATACTAGCCTATTCCGCATTATCGATGTCCAATCTCGATAATACTACGACTATGGATATTTAATGATTAAACCTTAGTGGATTAATAGTGTCTCATATCTTATTAATCCGGAACTAATCATATGGACTTTTATCATTTATATATCCCGGTAATCCAATTACAAATGATAACAGAGCAATTTCCTTTGTCACATAGTTAATTTTTCAACAACACGATATTCTTTACAAATAGTGATGTTATGGGTCATAATTGTCCAACAATCTCCCACGTGGCCTATAGCCAATCACTCAAGTGTTCTACACCTGAACTATGTACGGTTCGCTCAATCTTCTGCTGAGAAATAGCTTTCGTCAGCGGATTTGCAAGGTTATCATCTAATGCGTTTTATTCAATCATCACATCGCCAGGATGTATGATCTAACGAATCAGATGAAATAATTGAAGTACATACTTGGATCAATGATGAGACTGCGGTTCTTTAGCCTGCGCTGTAGCCTAGCTCAGCTGCTAACAGAACTACTTCTAATCCAATTAGAAATTTTATATGGTACAACAAAACCGTCAGGATGTTGATAAACATCCTCCAAAAGTTTTCCTTTTAAGAAAAGCGGTTTTGATGTCCATTTGCCATATTTCGTAAATGAAATATGCAGCAATAGCAAGAATTATCCAAATGGATTTAATCATGGCAACAAGTGAAAAGGTTTCGTCGTAGTCGACACTATGTCGTTGACGATACCCTTTATGTACAAACCTAGTTATGTACATTTATATATTACCATCCATGTATGTCTTCCTAGACGACTCATATAGTACCAATAGGCACAATGCCTTCTGGTACATCAATCAGTGTTCAAACATGGTTGGTATATATGGAATCCATTTCAGACTTCATGGCACTTTGCCATAATAGGGAGTCGATACCTTGTATCACTTCCTCATACTTAGCCGATTCGTCTTCCTCAATAAGATTGACATCTTCATGAGGTGAGATCAGAAACCCATACCTCCCAGGTTATTTTCTGACTCTCTTCGACCTACGCGGTTCTTGTGTATTTGAAGATTATTGGTACAGTTTCATCTCTGATGAACTGTTCATGTTCCGTTAAGGATTCTGTGCCAGGAATAGTATTACTCCGATTTTCATCGAGTTTTACCTTTTTCCTACTTACAACTGCATATAGGTATTCCTCTTAGGAAAACCGCATGGAAAGCAACAATTACATTGTTCTCTTGTGAGTTGTATAAGTACTATACATTGGTTTCCCTAGGACAACCAATTACAAATAGGCACTTATCTGATTTGGGTTCTAGTTTGGTATCATCCAAACGTATGCCCAGCGTTCCCAAATCTTCAAGAATGAGAAAGCTGGTTTATTTCCTGTTCATATCTAATATGAAATCTGTCTAACATATTTTCATGGAACCTTATTCAAAATAAGTATTGCACTGTTTAATGCTTATCTCTTGAAGGAAATTGGTAGCTCAGAGCGACTCATGATTAACCTTACTATGTCCAACAAGGTTCGGTTTCTCCGTTCGGATACATCACTCAATTGAGGTGTTCCGGGAGGAGTCCACTGTGAAAGAATACTATACTCTTTCAGGTAATCGAGAAACTTATTGCTTAAGTATTTTCCAACACGGCCTAACCGTGACGGTTTAATACTTTAGCCGGTCTGTCTATCTACTTCGGGTCGAAACTCTTTGAATTACTCAAAAGTTTCCGATTTGTGTTTCATTTGAAACACATAACCATAACGCGATGCCACATCCGTAAAGGTTACAAAGTATTTACATCCACCTCTAGCCTAGCTAGACATGGGCCTACTTACGTCACTATGAACGAGAACTAACAGATCGGTGGCATTTGCACTTTTACCAAGTAAAAGGTGTTTTAGGCACTTTGCCTAATAAACTAGATTCGTAGACATCATTTGAATTAGAATCAAATCTGTCCTAGTACCTACTCTTCGAAAGTGTGGATATATGAGTCTTGTTAATGTGTCCCAGACAACAATGCCACAAATAAGTCTCATCTGATTAAATCAGTTTGAGCTATTTATTTGTCATGTTATACGTTTGAGATTCATTTATATTCAAAATATAAATACTGTTATTCGCATCTAATGTGTTTATCTCAATATCAACTTTATAAACAAAACACTTAGTGCTCTAGAATATAAAGGTGCACCCGCAATGGGTTAAACTAGATACAGAGATAATGTTTCTAGTCAAATTAGGTACATTTTAACAGTTTCCTAATTTAGGTACATGCCCAAAAGGCAGTTCCAAAACTTAGGTTTCTACGGCCAAAACAGCGACTCTCGTCCTGTTTCCGACTTGTAGGTCGATCTCATCTGAAGCCAGTTTCCTGCTAAACAGCAGATCCCGCACATCAGTACATATATTTATGTACCACATCTAGTTTCAAAAATCCAATTTTAATACCAGCATTGAAAATTTTTATAACAAACATTCTTGAAAATGGAACCTTGTCCCTCATTCACTTCCTTCATGTCTGCCTTGTCCATACGGCAGTCACACTTCTAGTGACCCCGTTTGCCACAATTTAGACAGACAACTCGGATATGTCCTTTTAAGAAGCTCTGGTTGTGCATAACAGATTGAGCACTAAAGTTATCATCACCATGAGTCTTCCAAAGCTCATGCTCTACTATTTGCTCAACTCCAAGCTCAAGCTCGAGAGGTTTCTCTATCAAATAGAATAACTTCTGAGTTCTCAGGACTATCCTAAAGTTCTATTCCCAATTGACCGGTGCTTACACACACGCGTATAACGCAAGCGCACGTATCGTTCAAGTAGTATAAAAAGTATCGATCCCACGAGGACTTAATACCTAATCTATTAATTTTATGAGGTCAAATGATTACTAATATATAACAGGTTGTTTGATTGATTTGAAATAGTGATGATTCTAAATTTAAAAACAAGTAGATAAAATTGCACGAAAGTAGGTTTAAGAAAATTCAATATTATGAAACTATCTAGGGTTGTGAATCTTGCTAATATCTTTAAAAAGATGAAGTGGTTATTTCATGTTTGTGTAATAAATCGGTTTACTAACCTAGAACACTAAATTATGTGAAAGCCTCTATCGATGATCAGACGCAAATACCCAGTTTAACCCAATTGAACCATATGTCTATGTCAACCAAATTATCTGGATTCATTAAGTTTAAGTTTCAATTATGGCTACCCCCGCCCGACAGGTATATGTCTATCCTGTAAGGAAATCTATTAAAGGGTTATTTATCCTCAAGGAAGATCGTGGGCTATTAAGTCTAAGGCTGAAACCTAAAATTCCTTTGTCAAGTTTATTTTAGATTTATGAGATCAATCTTATTAGTGGCCAATTAACAAGACGCATTAAGCTTAAGACTTAATAAGTAAACCTTTAAATTACCCAAACTATAAAATAACCCCTTATAAACCGGTAATATTAGAATTCATCACAACCCCAGATAACTAACTTAGTTACGACACATAACTAGGGCTATTAAAAACTTAAATAAAATAAAAGACGTAAAGTAAAATGCTGAAAAGTAAATTGCTGAAAAGTAAATGACGGAAAGTAAATGCTGAAATTAAATACGAAAAATTAAATGCAGAAAAGTAAATGCTGAAAGTAAATTACTGAAAAGTAAATGCTTAAAGTAAATTGCTGAAAGTAAATTGCTGAAAAGTAAATAAAGTAAAAGTACAATAAAAGAAAATGCTGAGGTAAAAGGATCCACTTTTATTACTTCTATTTTAGATATCTCCCTTAATATAATATATTAATTTTGCATGATAATTACCAACCAGCTATATAGGCGGTATCCAGATTAAGTCAAATTAATAATTAATTACCAACCGACCAATTAGGAGGTATCCAATTTAGTCAGGTTAAACCAATTTAAATAATTATCAACCGAGCAATATGGCGGTATCCTCATTAAATTAGGTTTTAACTTGTTTATATATTATAATTAAGGGAGATTAATCTAAATATTAGTAATAAAAGTTTTACCTTTTACCCCAGCAAATGGGAGTTACCTCCTCATTACTGAAAAGTAAAAACTGAAAATTAAAGAAAGAAAAGTATTGTGCGTAAAAGTAAATTGCGGAAAGTAAAAACTGAGAAGTAAAGAAAAGAAAGTGCGAAAGCGGAAATTAATTACTGAAAGCTGTAAATAAACAAACAAGATACAATCTTCTTTGTATTCTTAAGGAATTCCTTAGAAGAAAGTATGAATTTACAAATGAAATGGCTTGATATTTATAGGCAAAATTTTGCCTCCATCAAATCATCCACCAAATCCATTATTAATTGCTCCATTAATTGCTCCACTAATTGCTTATCATGTTTGGTGGTGATTTGATAATTTTTATTATTTATTTATTAATTTATATTTTGCTTTGAAAATGATTGAAAATGACTTTAATAATTACACACAACACACTTTTGGATGGTTCATCAATGTCGGGCATGAAATCTTCAGAATTCGAAATTATTTTGTCTTTAAAAGTTGTATATGTTTGAGTCTTCTTTAATCTGGAACTTGAATCAGCTCAATCTGATATTGGAGTAATCAGTTATGCCCAAAATACGACAGATGCGCAAAACTGGAATTTCCAAAACTGCACTTCGTTAAAACGCCCTTTCAAGTTTCCAATCTCCAAAATTAATATGTCAAGTCCAATTTTTGCTCTTATTTGACCCACATTTCGTCCTAAATGATTTCATTGTGTCCCAATATTATTTTATCTGCAAAATAAACTAAAACACATCAAAACGTTCATCAAACCCAAGAAACTAAACAAAATATTAAGTAAAAGGGGCGGTAAATATTGATATTTTCCGCTCATCACACCCCCACCTAAACATTTTGCTAGTCCTCGAGCAAAACAACAAAATAAAATATAAGAAACAATTAAAATTAAACTAAGCCACTTTCGTATGGATCACGGTTGCATTTAGCATATGCAACAAGCCTTTAAACCCCTAAATGTCCCTAGTCGACGAGTCATAGTCTCGTGAGGTCTTACAGCAACGATACCCACAAATGTTTTAAAAAAGTAAAAAGATAATAAAACTAATGCACACAAAAGCAAAAAGACAAGAGAAAAAAGAATAAAGAAGTTAGTGACTAAACAGATGAAACATCTAAGCCAAGTCAATAGTTGTTTTCTTTCTTTCTAAATTACTGAATAAGTAAATGCTCTGATTATATTTACCATTCTCCATATACACAGTCGACAAAATATTAATCAACTCATTTTTGCCCACAACAGTCACAAGTGCAGTTGATAAGAGAGTAATATTTTTGTCCTAAAGTTTTATCAGAATTCACATCTTTTTGCAGCAATTGAATAATTTTTCTGATTTTTCTGATTTTTTTCTTTGATTTTTGATTTTTTTTATTTATATACAATATCTTCCATCTATGTAGCGAGTGTTGGGTCGGTGGCTCCCAAACCAGTTGGCTTTAGAGCACCGGTGTTAAGACACCCCTACGAACTTAATTACTCAGACTTCAGATATATATATTTTTGCAGCATCTTTGATCCATGTAGCGAGCTTTAGGCCAGTGACTCCCAAACCAGTTGGCTTTAGGGCACTAGGGATTAAAACACCCTTACAGACTTAATAACTCGGATCTCAGACTTTTTTTTTTTTACTCCATCACTTTTTGAGATGCTTTCTCCAATTAAACTAGAGCACTAAATATTATAAGCCTTTCAATTACAACTCATGTCTGTATGTTACTATGCATGTTGATAATACCTGCCAACTGAGCATATGAAGATCCATTTTAGTCAGTATTATGGAGAATTCACAAATTAAATAATTCAAAAGGATATAAACAAAAATTAACTTGTTTCGAATTAGGTTTGAGATACGCCTCAGGAGTGGAAACTCCTTACTCAGCTATCTCTTACCAATTTCATCTTTTTAGTCAAAATAAAAACAAAAACGCAAAATATTTTTGTAATTTTTGAAAAAATTTCAATTTTTTTGTATTTTTCGAAAAATTTTGGCCTAAAAATAAAAACAACACACAACTAAAAACAAGATACTAATCAACTAATTTCCTCCCCCAAACCTAAATGAGACATTGTCCCCAATGTCTTAAACAGTAGAAGAAGAGTTTAGAAGATAAAACCTGGTTAACTAAAATACTACATGAAAAGTTAAAGGTTAAGATCCAGATTAATCCGATGCCTCTTACCACGATCGTCCTCGGACCAATTTATCTTTGAAAGGATAGGGTCAATTTATGGTTCATAGGCCAAGATTTGGTCAATTAGATCCGGAGCAGTTCTGGCAGTAAATAGGAGTTCTTTCATAGGTTTTGACACGAACCCATTTCTCTGAGCATCATCAAGAAACACACAAAGAAAATCATAAAATCCATCAACGTTAAACAGCCCAATTGGTTTCTGGTGTATGTTCAAGTTCGCCCAAGATAGCACTATACAAATTTCCTCCAATGTGCCCAAGCCACCTGGCAAAGCAATAAAAGCATCAGCATGGTTAATCATTTCTACCAATCGTTCAGACATACCTGACACGATCAGTTCCTCTCCGTTTGATGGTTTAATAAGATTTGCATCTGCCAAGGGTTTTGGGATGATTCCTAAAACGTGACTGTCTTCTTTCTGTACGGCCTTTGAAACGATCCCCATTAGTCCAAGATTGCCTCTGCCATATACTAAGTGCATATTCCTTGCAACTAAGACTCGACCCAATTCATGTGCTGCTTCTACGTATTATGGCTTAACACCAACACTAGTACCGCAAAACACACAGATGTTTTCAACTCGTCTTCTTGAAGTGGCTTCCATGTTTTACTCTGGATGTCTTCAAAAGTGCAATGATGAGTTGAATTTATAACACCAGAAAAGGGTGAGTAAAACAATAGCACTAATACCTGCCAAATGATAATTATTAGTTAACAGTAAAATAAATCGTGATAGTCAAAAAGGTCTGGATCCTGTCAGAGAAAATAAAAGAAAACAACAAAACAAATCACAATTATTAGGAAAAAACAAAGAGATATAATATGTACAAGAAAAGTAGCGGCTTGATTGACGTCTATGCGTCAGGGACAAGCTTCCCATCCAATTTTCTTATAAATTGGCAAACATGGTCTTTTTGAGTCAGATTCCCGAGACTTAATTGTTGTCTTTCTTTTTGGAATTATGCGTATAACACACGAATTTCGTGATACACACATCCACTGGGATGCGTCTCAAGAGTTTTAGATATGTCATCCAAAGACTCCTTACTCAAGCCATCCCTAATGAAATTAATCTTATCTTCGCGGTTATCAGACACCATTCCTAAGGAACGACAACGAGTATCACAAAACATACGAGCACATTTATAACAGACACACATTCTTTTGGCTCTTCTCTTTTTAGCATAGGTGCTCTTTCCTAAACCAGGCAGATGTGAAATAAAAGAGTTAGAAGACTCACCTGCCAATCGGACCCGTGCTATAATAATCCAACGAATGTCAGTAGGAATAACTTTGATCATCAGTAACCACATCTGTTCCAAGCGAGCTTTGTAGACTTTCATCAGAGATTTTTGAGGGAGAGAGGGAAATTTCTTGTGAAGATTTGCGAGAACTTCTTCCATCGTGCAATGTCTTAATCTGCAAAAACTAAACACATCAAATTAAATCACACCAAATCACAATATATACACAAATTGCATGGGTTGCCTCCCTGCTAGCGCTAAGTTTAAAGTCTTCAGCTAGACGTGACTTCTCGAACATTAGGCTGGATTTGAAAGTGTGACACTTTCTTTTTGTCGGTCAAATGATTCTCCCCAGTAGTGCTTGACACGCTTGTTTTTAACATTGAATGTTTTGTTGGAATCGAGATCATGTATCTCAATGGCTCTATCTGGTAAAACCTTGGTGATCACAAATAGACCTGACCACCGTGATTTTGGCTTCCATGGGAAGAATTTAACCCTTGATTTGTTTAACAGTACCTTCTTCCCTGGTTCCAGTTGTATGCGCACTAACTTCTCATCCTGTCTCTTCTTGGCCTTTTCTTTGTACAATTTGGTATCCTCAAAAGACTGATTGTGAAATTCCCCCAATTTGTTGAGGTGGTGGAACTTTTTCTCTTCGGTTGCTTGTAGTGCAAGAATTGGCTTTTTCAGTGCAAAAGACGTTTTATCTTCAGGCTCCATAGGCAATTGACATATTTTAAGTTTATCAATAGAACTTTGCATTGCATTGGAGTTCTGAATGGTACTGCGTATCACATCAAGTCTGAAATATTCTTCCTTCTTTTCATCATCTGAGAAATTCATGGCCTTGAAAACATTGAATGTTACTTCTTGGTCCTATACCCTCATGGTTAATTCTCCTTTTTGTACATCAATAATGGTTCGACCTGTAGCCAAGAATGGTCTCCCGAGAATGATCGGCACGTCTGCGTCTTCCTTCATATCAAGGACAATAAAATCTGCTCGGAAAATGAATTTGTCAACCTTAACCAGCACATTTTCAACTACACCTCTAGGAAATACGAGCGTTTTATCAGCAAGTTGTAGAGAGACTGAGGTGGGCATTGTTTCTCCAATCTGCAGCTTTCTGAAAATAGAAAAAGGCATCAAGTTAACACTTGCACCTAAATCACATAAAGCATTACCAAATTTATGTTCTCCTATGATGCATGGAATGGTGAAACTGCCAGGATCTTTCAACTTCGGGGGAAGTTTCCTCTGAATGATGGCACTGCATTCTTCTGTCAATGCTACTGTCTCGTAGTCTCCCAATCTCTATTTTCGTGAAAGAATGTCTTTCATGAATTTGACATAGCTGGGCATTTGTTCCAAGGCTTCTATAAATGGAATGTTGATGTGCAGCTTTTTGAACACCTCCAGGAAACGAGCAAATTGCTTGTCCAGTTTGTTTTTCTGAAGATGCTGAGGAAAATGTGGAGGTGGAGTGATCTGTTCTTTTTCCTTTGCTTCTTTTTCCTCCATCTGTTGTTTTGTTTCTTTTGGAATATCTTCAATTGTTGCCTTGATTCCAACATCTTTATTGATTTCAGTATCGCTTTTTAACATGATGGCATGACATTGCTCATTTCCCATGTTCCTTGGATTTGGCTCTGTGTTGCTAGGAATGGTACCTGGCGGTCTGTAACTCTGAGCATTGGCCAGTTGTCCCATTTGATTTTCCAGTGCTTTAATAGAGGCTGAATGGCTTTGATTCAATGCTACTTGATTTTGAACCATAGCTGCTAAAGTATCGTATTTTGCTTCTTGCTTCTTTAACTGGGCCAACACTTCTATTATTCATGGTTCTTTTTCATGCTCCTGGCCTTTGTTCTGTTGCTGGAATCCATGTGGTAGATAGTTCTGTTGTTGGTATCCCAGTGGGGGATTGTTCTTTTGCCCTGAATTGTTGCTCCATGAAAAATTTGGATGATTCATCCACCCTGGGTTGTAGGTGTTGGAATATGGATTGTTCCCCTGTCTGATGAAATTATTGACATAATTCACCGTTTCTTCAAGTTGGTTTGGTTCTGGTGCTCCTCCATATGGTGAACTTGTTGATCCACCATTAACTTTCATGTTAAGAGTTTCCAAATTTTTGCAAATCACATCCAGCTTGGAATTCAGTGCTGTATTGGCTCCAACTTCATAAATTCCTACAATTCTTTGGATCATGCTCCTTTCTGTTGGCCATAAAGAATTGTTGTTGGCCATTTCTTCAATTAATTCTCAGGCCTGATCTTCTCCTTTTGCCATCAAAGCTCCTTCAGCAGTAGCATCAATTGTGGTTCTCATTATTCCAGAAAGTCCATTGTAGAAGGTTTGGACTTGTAGACACTTTGCGAGTAAATCTTTGAATCTTTCCCAAGCTTCGCAAAGGGATTCTGAATCTTGTTGCACGAAGCATGTGATGTCATTCCTCAACGTTGCAGTTCTGGCGGGTGGAAAGTACTTTGCAAGGAATTTTATGGCTAGAGTGTTCCAATTTGTGATGGAACCTACTGGTAGTGAATGTAGTCAAGCTTTAGCTCTGTCCTTCAAGGAGTATGGAAAAACACGCAATCTCATTGCTTCTTCAGCTGCTCGGTTGTAATTGAAAGTACCGCAAACTTCCAGGAAGTTGCTGATGTGGGAATTAGGATCTTCAGTTGTATTTCCCCCAAACTATACTGACTGCTGAATCATCTGGATGCATGTTTTGATGTCACACTCATTTGCTGGTAAATGAGGAAGTACAATACATGAAATGAAGCTGTCGACCACCGGAATGGTTTTGTCTCGAATGGGTATCGGTGGTGCAACTTCCAAAGGTTCAGATTCCATGTTGACTAAAGCATTTTGGCCTTCTCGCATTTCCCTTCTCAACTGTCTGATGGTTCTTTCAATTTCTGGGTCAAGCGGTCGGAGTTCAAAGCTTCTGGTTCGTCTCATGTAGTTTCTGAGAACCTGAAACACAAGAAAACAAAAATAATAAGTAAAAAGAAATTAGATACAAGTAACGTATCTAACCCCAAAACTAATAGTGAAAGATAAATAAGTCCCCGGCAACGGCGCCAAAAACTTGACCGGTGCTTACACACACGCGTATAACGCAAGCGCACGTATCGTTTAAGTAGTATAAAAAGTATCGATCCCACGAGGACTTAATACCTAATCTATTAATTTTATGAGGTCAAATGATTACTAATATCTAACAGGTTGTTTGATTGATTTGAAATAGTGATGATTCTAAATTTAAAAACAAGTAGTTAAAATTGCACGAAAGTAGGTTTAAGAAAATTCAATATTATGAAACTATCTAGGGTTGTGAATCTTTCTAATATCTTTAAAAAGATGAAGTGGTTATTTCATGTTTGTGTAATAAATCGATTTACTAACTGGAACACTAAATTATGCGAAAGCCTCTGTCGATGGTCAGACGCAAATACCCAGTTTAACCCAATTGAACCATATGTATATGTCAACCAAATTATCTGGATTCATTAAGTTTAAGTTCCAATTATGGCTACCCCCGCCCGACAGGTATATATCTATCCTGTAAGGAAATCTATTAAAGGGTTATCTATCCTCAAGGAAGATCGTGGGCTATTAAGTTTAAGGCTGAAACCTAAAATTCATTTGTCAAGTTTATTTTAGATTTACCAGATCAATCTTATTAGTGGCCAATTAACAAGACGCATTAAACTTAAGACTTAATAAGTAAACCTTTAAATTACCCAAACTATAAAAAAAAAACCCCTTATAAACCGGTGATATTAGAATTCATCACAACCCCAGATAACTAACTTAGTTACGACACATAACTAGGGCTAGTATAAACTTCAATAAAATAAAAGACATAAAGTAAAATGCTGAAAAGTAAATTGCTAAAAAGTAAATGACGGAAAGTAAATGTTGAAATTAAATACTGAAAATTAAATGCTGAAAAGTAACTGCTGAAAGTAAATTACTGAAAAGTAAATGCTTAAATTAAATTGCTGAAAGTAAATTGCTGAAAAGTAAATGCTGAAAGTAAATTGCTGAAAAGTAAATAAAGTAAAAGTACAATAAAAGAAAATACTGGGGTAAAAAGATCCATTTTTATTACTTCTATTTTAGATATCTCCCTCAATATAATATATTAACTTTGCATGATAATTACCAACCAGCCATATAGGCGGTATCCAGATTAAGTCAAATTAATAATTAATGACCAATCAGGCCGTATCCAATTTAGCCAGGTTAAAACCAATTTAAATAATTACCAACCGACCAATATGGTTGTATCCTCATTAAGTCAGGTTTTAACTAGTTTATATATTATAATTAAGGGAGAGTAATTTAAATATTAGTAATAAAAGTTTTACCTTTTACCCCAGCAAAGGGGAGTTACCTCCTCATTACTGAAAAGTAAAAACTGAAAATTAAAGAAAGAAAAGTACTGTGCGTAAAATTAAATTGTGGAAAGTAAAAACTGAAAAGTAAAGAAAAGAAAGTGCGAAAGCGGAAATTAATTACTGAAAGCTGTAAATAAACAAATAAGATACAATCTTCTTAGTATTCTTAAGGAATTCCTTAGAAGAAAGTATGAATTTACAAATGAAATGGCTTTGTATTTATAGGCAAAATTTTACCTCCATCAAATTATCCACCAAATCCATTATTAATTGCTCCACTAATTTCTCCACTAATTGCTTATCATGTTTGGTGGTGATTTGATAATTTTTATTATTTATTTATTAATTTATTTTTTTGCTTTGAAAATGATTGAAAATGACTTTAATAATTACACACACACTTTTGGATGGTTCATCAATTTCGGGCATGAATATTTAGAATTCGAAATTATTTTGTCTTTCAAAGTTGTATATCTTTGAGTCTTCTTTAATCTGGAACTTGAATCAGCTCAATCCGATATTGGAGTAAAAAGTTATGTCGAAAATACGACAGATGCGCAAAACTGGAATTTCCAAAACTGCACTTCGTTAAAACGCCATTTCAAGTTTCCAATCTCCAAAATTAATATGTCAAGTCCAATTTTTACTCTTATTTGACCCACATTTCGTCCTAAATGATTTCATTGTGTCCCAATATTATTTTATCTGTAAAATAAACTAAAACACATCAAAACGTTCATCAAACCCGAGAAACTAAACAAAATATTAAGTAAAAGGGGCGGTAAATATTGTTATATTTTCCGCTCATCACCAATCTGAAAATTAGAGCCGTTTAAGTACATTTTCACCCAAGATTATGTTTTAAACGCTAATCTTTCAGTCATCTTGATTGCTATAGTCCAACTATCCAATCAAGAATTTCGGGTACAATTAAATGCAATGATTACTATAGTCTAACTATATAATCAACTACAATTGTTCGGTTACATTCAGATGTAATGATTACTATAATCCAATTATATAACCAACTACAAATGAAGTAGTTTGAATACAGTCCAACTGTTAAATTAAAACAACAATTGAATATTAGTCCAACTAATATATATATAATTAATTAATTAATGACGAAAAAGAAAGGAGCGCGTATTGGCAAGTATCTAAACGAAATTGCAAATTTAATACTTGTCTCCCACTATTTTTCGGCGAGCCTCTAACCCTCTGTGGAGTACTCGGGAAACCTAGTTTCCTAGTGGGTTAGGATCCCGTTAAATAACACACAATCTTGACTTTGGCCAACAAATTGTATGAAACTTAACTAGGTGGATCTCTAAGATCAATTGGATCCCATCCAATTCCTAGATCCAGTAGGTGGACATACAAGTCCGAAATATATATCTGATATATGCCAATATATCCAATATATTGCCTAACTTTTTCCTCTAAATCAACTAAGCATTGGCTTTGGCACAACAAGCTTAATGATTCTAGTTAAACGTGACCCATTGACCTTGGAAAGCTTCGTAATCGATGTCGATGGACAAGAAGTGATCTTGACTTTGACCAATAAATCACAACTTGGACAAGACATGCTATATGGAACAAAGCCTTCATGATTCAAACACATCCGCGATGGACAAAGGTCTTGACTTTGGTCAACAAACCAGTGCCAATCTTGGATCTTGAGAATGAATCATTCAATGGAAGGAAAGCGCTTAATATTTGTTGAGGGTTTTTCGCGTAATTGGCAACCAATTAATTATCTTTGATTAGGTCTCATCATACACCCTTAAGCATGCATTCTAAAAGCAAAATAAGGCGTGATAAATAAATTAATAATGATATGCGGATGGATATATAACAAACTTGTTCCTAGAACAAATCTCTCAATTTCCTCTCTCCCGCTAGCACTATTCATACTTCTACCCAATTACATAATACTTCTAAAGAAACCTCATTTACATTGAGGGGAATAGGTGATAAGAGAAATACAATGAGAAAATAGGTAATAGGCTGGACACGCAAGTCCAATTTAATAAATTCTAAATTTATTACAACAATTTCCAAAATTGCCCCCACCCTTGTAATATCCATCCGATATACATTATTCATTCATACATCCAAGTATTCACACAAAGCATGTTATCAATCAATCTAATCCAATTAATTAATCTTTGATTAATGACCATCCAATGTTCAAACAACAATTTGATTTGCGCGAGTCTAACTCGTTTAAGAATAAATACTCAAAGTACGTATTCTTGAATTATATTGAACTACAATTTTAAATCCAATTTAAATTATATTCAATACTAATTCATATTTAATTCCAAATTAAATAATTACACTTTTAATAGTGTCTTTTAGACTTGGATTCCAAATCCAATTTTCATGGGTCTCAAAGGCCCAATTAATATCTGATACTTTTTAATTAAAGTCCAATGGGCTTTCAATTAATTCTTTAGGCATGGGCTTTGGCAATTATGGGTCAAACCCAAGATGCCAAGGCCCAATTAGGAATCACCCTATGCCAAAAATCAATTTAGGCCCATTAGGCCCAATTAAAATTTTAAAGGCCCAATTATCATATTTGGACTTTATGGAAATGGTTTTAGGCCCAATTGGATCCAACCAATTATCCTAAACCAAACTTGGCCCAACCAATCCCATTAAGCCCAAATACAATAAATTAAATTAACTCATTATTCCAAATTACAAATTAATTCAATTCAAGTATAATTACCATAATTAATTAATTAATCTAATGCTTCCAAAACACTAATTAATTCAATTAATCATGCTCTACATTTCCATTTCATGTCCAACACAAATTGAAGCAAAATCAATCTTATAACATGCTTCAAGGCTCACGGCTAAGGCATACAAAATCATTCAATTTGATTTCAATCCAATTTAAATCAACATTCAATATTTCTATCATGCCAACCACACATCCAATATGTCAAATTTCAAAAATTCCCATGAGCTAATTCTAGGGTATATTCGGCCAAGCATGTGAATTTGGGGAAAATTAATCTAATCAATTTTTCACAAAATCAATGACATACAAATCCAATTAAACATCATCCAAGCTCAACCAAATCATTAATTTAAGAAAATCAAGCTCCAAACGCAAAATTCCCAAATTAAAGTTTAAAAACCCTAGAATTCCAAATCAAAGTTAGATCGCTCTGATACCATTGTTAGTATTCCTAGAACATGCCAAGATCTCTAAGCTGTGATTTGTGTGTGAATAAATCAAAAGGTTGTTGCGAAATACTCACATTGACCGGATTGAGTTCAAAACTATTTCCTTCTTTGTTGGATGTGTTGGAAGCTTCGGAGCTTGAGATCGAGTTCCAAACTCTCGGGTAAGTATCCATATCACCTTCACTTGACTCCTTTAAGTGTTAGTTAGAATAAAATAAGCTCAAAATCGCCCTCCAAGAGAAGCAATATTCGGCTTGGGAGAGAGGGATACAATCGGCCTTAAAGAAGCAAGGCCATTCGGCCAAGAAGTTCCAAGGCCATTCGGCCAAGGTAGAGAAAAGAGAGAGAGAAGAGTTTTGTGTTTTTGTTTCTAAAACAAAATTAACCAAGTAAACTCTCAAAAGTGTGTATATACTTTTACCAAAAGCAAAGGCAAAGTGTTGGAGGGAAAAATGGCATTTAATGCCTCCAACCACTTCCATCACTCAAGTTGACACTTGATAGCATGTGATGTAAGTTGGTGGGACCCACTTTAATTCAAAATTCAAGTGGTTTGCTCCACACACTCCGGGCTCGGGTTCGCTTAATTCGATTAAACGAATTTTCCGTCACGACATAATTAAATCTAATTTAATTAAATAATAATGCCTAGTAAAATTATTACGGAAGTCGCTCGCGAATTAATTCCAAATTAATTCGTTCGCTTGAATTAAAATCCAACTTTAATTCCGCATTGAAATCTAATTTCAATTAATATATCCAATATATTATTTTAGCCCAATTAAATAAATTAAATAGTAAAATCTAATTTAACTATTAAATTTACTTTACCGATTAATTCCAAATTAATCTTGTTCTCTCTCTTTGACGGATTTATTCCCAGATAAATTCTCGACGCAATTAATCCCAGATAAATTCTCGACGCAATTAATCCCAGATTAATTCTTTCTCTTTTAATTAATCCCAGATTAATTTATTGCCATAATTAATCCCAGATTAATTTATTGCCATAATTAATCCCAGATTAGTTTTCTCTCTCATAATTAATCCCAGATTAATTTTGTTCGAGTCAAACATCATCGGTGAATCTTCAAGATGCGACCCAAGAGATCCCTGGATATGTTGGTAGTAAATACGGTTATCGGACTATCTGAATACGTGCGTACCCAGTACCACGTCCTTACCGATTTACAAGACATGGTTGGCTTCTAGTAAAGCACTGTGCCTACCCAATTCTCCAGAAATGTTCTTTAATTGAATATATAATCTTTTTCAGGTGTAGTATACGTAGTATTGCGTATTAAGATCCAGTACCGGATGTCACATGCTAGGCCTGAGGCTGGAATTGTGTCTACCCCGTACGAATCACATATCTGATCTCTGGTAACTAGTCTCTATAATCGGATAATCCTGACCTTGTCATATTATCTCGATAGCTGCAGCATACAAGAGTACCAGTTTCGTATCCTACGTGATCATCATCTCCATATGACTGAAGTGATACTTCCATCTTGACATCACACCCAATACACTAAGATTCTCAATATACCCAGAAGAGGCATACACAGAACCTGTTAAAGCCTCGGACAACCAAAACAAAAGTATATTGATTGTCGCAAGTATTAGCGATGCAAGTCTCAGGTTAAGACCAAATACACCTATCCTGATTCGGATTCCCGTAGACACATAGTCATACTACCAATGAGATTCCGAGGGGTCTATCCAGAGCAAACCTGTTTCCGTACCATCGGTAAACAGAACCTCCTATTACACTTGCATGAGTATCCAATACCCAAATATATAAGAACTATGTCGTTATGCTCCCATAACACGCACAAGTGTAATACTAGTTTATTCCGCATTATCGATGTCCAATCTCGATAATACTACGACTAGGGATATTTAATGATTAAACCTTAGTGGATTAATACTGTCTCATATCTTATTAATCCGGAACTAATCATATGGACTTTTATCATTTATATATCCCGATAATCCAATTACAAATGATAAAAGAGCAATTTCCTTTGTCATATAGTTAATTTGTCAACAACACAATGTTCTTTACAAATAGTGATGTTATGGGTCATAATTGTCCAACAATCTCCCACTTGGCCTATAGATAATCACTCAAGTGTTCAACACCTGAACTATGTACGATTCGCTCAATCTTCTGCTGAGAAATAGCTTTCGTCAGTGGATTTGCAAGGTTATCATCTAATGCGTTTTATTCAATCATCACATCGCCACGATGTATGATCTAACGAATCAAATGAAATCATTGAAGTACATACTTGGATCATTGATGAGACCGCGGTTCTTTAGCCTGCGCTGTAGCCTAGCTCAGCTGCTAACAGAACTACTTCTAATCCAATTAGAAATTTTGTAGATCCAAAATGCTTCTTTTGTTGCCTCAGCTGCAGCAATGTTCCCCTTTTGTTGTTTATTCGGCAATAGTATATTGCTTGGAAGATTTCCAGCTCACTATTCCGTTATTCAAACTATATAGTACCCTTATTACGACTTATAGTCATTTTTGTCGGTTTGGAAACTTGCAGCGGTGAACCCAGTCACTTCAAGTTCTCCTTCTCCATAGCTTAAGAAAGTATCCTTAGTTCGTCTAAGATACTTAAGGATGTTGTTAACATCAATCCAGTGACCATCACTTGGATTGGCCCGATTGTGACTCCATATGCTCAAAACATATGAGACATCAGGTTGCGTACATGTCTTTCAATGTACGAGTTCTCGGAGAGTGCCAACAACTTTTAGATCTATCCCGATAGATCCTTATTCCAAGAATAAAGGTTGTCTCTCCCAAGTAATCTATGGAGAATTTTCATGAAAGCCAAGTTTTCACCGATTGTTAATATGGGAATGTCATTGCTGTGAAGCAATACATCATCATCTTATAGGACAATCCTGAGCTTGTCATATTATCTCGATAGCTGCAGCATACAAGAGTACCAGTTTCGTATCATACGTGATCATCATCTCCATATGACTGAAGTGATACTTCCATCTTGACATCACACCCAATACACTACGATTATCAATATACCCAGAAGAGGCATACCCAGAACCTGTTAAAGCCCCAGACGACCAAAACCAAAATATATTGATTGTCGCAAGTATTAGCGATGTAACTCTTAGGTTAAGACCAAATACACCTACCCTGATTCGGATTCTCATAGACACATAGTCATACTACCAATGGGATTCCGATGGGTCTATCCAGAGCGAACATGTTTCCATACCATCGGTAAACATAACCTCCTATTACACTTGCATGAGTATCCAATACCTAAATATATGAGAACTATGTCGTTATGCTCCCATAACACGCACAAGTGTAATACTAGCCTATTCCGCATTATCGATGTCCAATCTCGATAATACTACGACTAGGGATATTTAATGATTAAACCTTAGTGGATTAATATTGTCTCATATATTATTAATCTGGAACTAATCATATAGACTTTTATCATTTATATATCCCGGTAATCCAATTACAAATGATAAAAGAGCAATTTCATTTGTCACATAGTTAATTTGTACAACAACACAATATTCTGTACAAATAGTGATGTTATGGGTCATAATTTTCCAACAAGGCCAACTACTCTGGGAGTCACTGGAACAAAGCTTGTTACATGGGTTAAAGAGAAAGCTTAAGGAATTAGACACTTCTTCTTTTTAACATATGAGATCCGAACAATTAAGTTCACATAGGTGTCTTAACACCTAGTGCCCTAAAGCCAACTGGTTTAGGAGTCACTGACACAAAACTCATTACAAGAATTGAAGATGTATTTTAAAAAAAAAACTATTTTTGTATTTTTAAATAAATTCTCAATGCCAAAAGGTGTAAACTCTAATATAATTTTAGGAAAAAAATATCACTTTCTTTTCAACAAGACTTGTGAAAATTGTGGGCACAATGAATTGATTGATACCTTATTTTATATGTGTATAGAAGAATGATAAAAAAAAAATATAGGAGAATTTTCTTATTTGATTATTTAGAAAGAATGAAAACGATTATTAATTTTGATAAGAATTTCTCTTTTAAGTTATTGCTTAAATTACTAGGGACTAGTAATAAGCTGGTTGGGGTGTGATGAACATTAAAAAATGTACACTTAATTAAATAGAAACTAATCATTTTACACTTATGATTTCATTAATCCCCTAATTTAGTACATTTGTTAAGTAATAATTGTATTTATATTTTATTGTGATTTTTATTTATTGTGTAGGTAACATACTGCTTCAAAAGCTCAGCAGGAAAATGGACATTAGATCTGAATTCCAGAACCCAGAAAACCCAAAAAGAGCGTGACAACTAAATTCAAATCGGACTTGTGAAATGTTCACCGTGTTTAGATTGACAACAAAATGGGCTTATGATGTATTTTCTCACACATGTATTATATTATTATTAGTAAAATATATATATTTATATAATATATATAATATATTTTGGAGGACCCACTAGGATTTTATGTATATTATTCTGGAGGTCCCAACAAGATTTTATATATATATATATTATAATATATTAATAAATTATTAAATTAATAAAAAAAAATTAAAGAACAAAAACATTGTCATCACCTTTCGATGATGTCAACCAATTTCATTAAAAATAATATTAAAAAAAGGAGAGAAGAAGAAGAATGATTTGAGAGAGGTGTCGGACACCTCTATAAATAGAGGTGCTTAATGCCTATTCTCTTTAGCATCCTTCATAAGTTTCTCTCTGAAATTTTGTGAAGGATTTCAGCTCTTGTGTGTTTTATTTTTTTAAAGCTATCTTGTAATTTTTTTTTTAGTAATAAAATTATGAGTAGCTAATTTCTTCCCGCTGGGGTAAATGAAGAAGCTTTTAATATGAAAATATAGATTAATCTCACTTATATTATAATATATAAATTATAATTTAATGATTAATATTTAATTTAAATCTGGATTAATTATTGACAAACTTTGCTACCGCCTATATGGCTGGTTTTATTTATTTGGCATAATTGAGTACCTGATTGAACTTGTTATAGACAAATGTTATCACCGCATTTATGGCTGATTTTAAATATTTTGGCATAATTAATTCCTGAAATAAATTAACTGGGTAATAATGATAATTTATTTATTATAAAAAAATGAGATTTCTAAATTTGAAATATTAAAAGTGGATCCCTTAGCCGATTATTTTATTTTATTGTTGTAGTCCAATTTAAAATTTCCAATCACTTCAAATAATTCAGTCTTTTATTTTTCACTCGAATTATTATTTTATCCTATTAAATCTATTCCATGTGGATCGATCACAGACTTACCGAATTATTTTATTACATCGACACTCTTATATAAGGGAGTAAAAAACCATTTTATGAGTGTGTCAATCAATCACAAAGTTTAATGTATAATTATTTAGTGAATGCATTGAAATCAACAATGCAAACTATATCAATATATAGTGTATGGATATGCTAGTGTATTGAATATAGGGTTTAATAAAACATTAAAGAACTAATGAATCGCAACTCTCCATAATGTTACTAGTATATTAAGATTGATGCATACAATGAAAATTAGGAAAATTAGGCTAAGCCTAAATAGAATGAGATTTGTGGGTTTTGATAAGCACTACAAGAAAATTGGAGATTATCATCTGAATATTCGATAAGTAATTTTAAAAATTTGATCGGTACTCACGATTATCGATCGAAAACTGATCGATGACTGCGATCGGTAATGACCTACCGACCGAATGAAATTCGATCAGTAAATTTACCGGCCGAGTGAATAATAAATAGATTTTACCAACCGAAATATACTTTGGTCAATAAACTATACCGACTTGAACCCTTAACTTCAAGAGTGAATGTGTAGCATAGTTGCCACTAGGCTATGACATGTTTCTTGTTTTAATATGTAAAGAATATATATATATATATATATGTGTGTGTGCGTGTCTTTGTGTATGTGAGTAATAAGATATATATATATATATATATATATATATATAAGGTAAAATAATAATAATATTATTATATATATTTTTATCTTTTAATTTTTTTTTAAATTTTAACGACTAAACAAATTAATGGGACCATATATGACCCGTTGTTTGTATCATATGATGGCATATTAGTATAAGGATGATAATCTAAACGAAAAGAATCATTTGAAATTTTGATCAGTTTTTTGAATTGAGATGAAATTTCGTCTCGAATTGTATATTGAATGGTTCGAAATCCTGAATTTCAATTGGGATTCAAAATTTTTACGTTAAAATTCGGGATTTAAAATGAAAAATTCTCTCAAATCTTGGTCTAATTTTTTTATTCGAGATAAAAATAAGTGCCATTTAAAACTTGAAATGTATAAAAAAAATAGCGATAATAGTTATAAAGTGTAGCATTATTCTCCTCCAAGGGGTGTTGTAGCTTGGTGTCAAAGAGCTTATGATTTGATTATCAGGTCTTAAGTTCGAGTTCAGTAGGTGTATTTTTTGAAAGAGCCTGAGATAATCGAAGGTTTTATCTGCTGCGCTTAAGATCGGATCGGATTGTTTGGCGACGAGATTTCCAACTTTTTTTTAAAAAAAATATGTAGCATTATTCTTGTTAAATATAGGAGTATTTGTTATTATATAAAACCTTAGGGAGTTGGGGGAATCTCGACACTTTCAAAATTTAATCAGTAATAATTTTCTTTAATAATTCACAAATACGCCTCAGATGGTATATCTCTCTAATATCTGTCGTCTCCGGTAAGCTTTTGATATTTCGTTGTTTTAGAGAGATCTCCATTTACATAAGCTCGCTCCCTCTTCTTCAAATGCAGTGACCGAATCAAAACGACGACGATTCATTGGTACCTCTAGAAACTCTACTCGACTCTCGAAATCGAAATTTCGTTTCACATTAACGCAATTCAATTCATTCTCACAAACTTCTTCAAACTATAATTACTGGTTTTATTACTTCGCTTCTACGGTTTAAGATTTGAATTATTTTTGATCTAATTATCTGTGATTTCATTTTGTGTTAGTTTCGCTTTCTTTCAAGTCACGATTCATCTACGCTGTTATTCTCTAATTGATTATGAATAAGATTTTGTGTTGGATCTTGAGTTACTTTTTTGCTCAATTTTCCATTTCTTTGGTTGCTGTGAAATTAATAGAAAAGAAAATTCCGAATTGTATGCTTTATGTTTGTCTTTTAATTACAGTATGCAAAAATTTAAGCTTTTATGGACAAAGTTTGCTAAATTAAATTCTGAATTATATGCTTTCTCAAAGCGAATTTCAGCTTAGTTGAATGAGCTTTCTGATAATTGTAGTTGTAAGGTTTTATTTGTTTATGAGCTGGTTACTCTTTTGCAGTTGGAATTCAGGCTACTTTGGGATGAGTTGATCACACTGTTTGCGGTTTCCTGACATTCTCTAAAGCAAAAGGCTTGAAATGGGTAGTTTCGATGGATTGCCTATTTCTCCTGAAAATGCAGTAATTATCCTAACTAATTTGATTGTAGTTGTTTATTTATTTATTTATTTTATTTTATTTTTGTGTTTATATTGGAAATTATCTCATGAGGGGAAGTTGTATATAATAATTTCCTACTTGTTATACTTGGGGTTTCAAAATTTATCAAAAACTGGATATTAATGGGAAACCCAAGAATACTGATGTTTAATTTTTGTTTTCACTAGGATGCATCCATTAGATACCGTCTCGTACGGAAGCTGTAACTGTAATAAACATTGAGAAATGAACAATTCCCTTGCATTACTAGATTCTTGCATCTCATCTCAAGCATATAAGTCCTAGCATAAGCCTAAGTCTCTGCACTGCTGGATGTCTATATTCGCTATGTTACTGTAGGTCTGCACAAAACAGGATTGAATAGTTTACTGCTGCCTGGTAAATTCCAATCCTGTATTGCTGATGTGAAATGTTGTGCAGTTCTTACCGTAAACACTATATTGGCAATCTAGACATTTGCTTTGCTATATGAAAAACGATTGTAGATGTAGTTTTTGGCAAAAAGAGGACCATAGGATCATTGAAATTACTGTTTATTATTTTTTCCTTAACTGGTGTTATAGAAATTAGAATATGCTATAGTTGACAAACAGTTGCCACATTATGGCCAAACTGAGTTAAAAATATGACAATTGAACTTGTTAATTTTCAATGATCTTGTAAAACAAGACATTCAGGCACTAGTTAGCACCTCTTTGTATCATTTCTGAAGTAAGCTACTCTAGTGCACGTGTATATTGTTCTCATTTTCTGCGATCTTACCATAAATGCAGTATTTAAGGGAAGAGCTTGCAAGAATAGAAGTGACTTGGGCTGCTCCACGTTTTGATTCGTTACCACATGTTGTCCATATTTTGACATCAAAAGATCGCGAAGGTGAAGCTCAAATTTTGAAAGACCAAAATGATATTATTGAGGAGGTGGTGGATGAAGTAGTTCATGCATATCACAGTGGCTTCAACAAAGCAATTCAAAATTATTCTCAGGTTTCTTAATCTTAACAGTTTTTTCTCACCTTACTTGATTTAAATAATGTATAATGTTCATGTGGTTATTTATTTTCTCTATGTGGTTATTTATTTTCTCTCTTGCTTTCCTTATTTTTTCCCTCCCTTCTAGGTAGCTGACCCACCTAGCGGGAAAAGGCTTTCTTTGGTTTTAGAATTTAGATGTCAGTTAACATGCTTCCTCTTATTATGTTTAATGTGGCTATTTCTTTTTTGTTGAATATATTTGTTTGGTCTGTAAGTTTATGGTCGAGGGGTTGGATTTTAAATTTTATTTTTTGTTATAAATTATAAGGGGACGCTCACATTTTCCCATAAGATGGGGCGTGCAGCCGTGCACTTGGATAAACTGCTCACGGATTATTGTTGTTTCATCCCTCTCTCTCTCTCTTGTTAAGAAGAAATTGTATTGAATTAAAAGAAATGAATACACAAAAGGTCAACAAGCTGCTCATTGAATCCAGGAAAGCAAAATGAAAAAATAAACTGGGAATATACATTAAATGGAGAACAATCGAACAGTAATTCTGTCAACCTTTAGAGATCAAATTATTGTGCCTCTGAAGATCTGGATCATAGAATCTTTTGTACACTGACCCTTTATGTTAATTGCCATTATTCGTATTGAATAGCCTTAATCCCATTATTTTGCTGATCTATATAGCTGGTGACCTTGGTTTTGGTCATTTTGGCTCTTTGACGTAAGTCGTAATTGTTTTAGAAGGATAGCATGTCTGCAAACATGCGGCAATTCTTTTTAGATTATTAACTTTAATATACTTGAAGATGGTGCCTCATTGGCATGTTTTGTTTATCCACAGAATATTACTAACTCAGATGCATTGTTATTTTCATGATTTCTTCTTCATTTTGTTGTTTCTTAACTGTTTAGACTGTTTATTAATTTCTATTTTTTCTATTATTAATGCCATTAGGAGTATTTTGTAAAAACATTGGGATTACCTATTTGAACTAGTTGTAGATAAGGGATATGATGCGGGAATAAGTTGTGACATTTGACGTTAGTATCAAAACTAAAAAAATCACTTCTATGATTAGCTTAATTTCTCAAACATTTTTATATGCTTGTGTCCTAAATTTTGTAAAGGAGCTTCAAACGCTTGTTTCCCCTCTTTTCTCTTTCTTTAAGAAAACTAGAGTTGGCACTTTCATCCATCATTTCTTTTGTCTCAGATATTGCGGTTGTTTAGCGAGTCTGCTGAAAGTATCAAGATCTTAAAAGTTGATTTGGCTGAGGCAAAGAGGTGTCTTGGCACCCGCAATAAACAGTTACATCAATTATGGTATCGGTCCGTTACGTTACGACACATTATCTCTCTCTTAGACCAAATTGAAGGCATAGCTAAGGTTTGTCTGTTGCTAATTCCAGCATTTGGAGCATATTTGATTCAATAATAGCTACATGACTGCTCTGTAATGAGATTTCAGTACTTGACTTCCACCCTTGCAGGGAGATCTGGATGACGTTGCTCTGTTCTCATTGTAGTTGAGCTTATGCTTTTTTAGACCTTGAAAATATACTCTGCCTACACCACGACATAATGATCATGTGTATTTTGTGTCCTAGTTATTTGAGATTCAGTTGCTATCCACATGTGAATGTGTTTGGAGAGAAGAATTATTGTTTTTTTGTTTCGAAATATGGCCCAGGTTCCTGCTCGCATCGAGAAGCTCATTGCAGGAAAGCAGTACTATGCTGCAGTTCAATTGCATGCTCAGTCAGTATTAATGCTTGAGCGAGAGGGCCTTCAAACGGTTGGTTTCTAACCTTTCTTTTGTAGTTTGTATCTACGGTATCTCCAATTAAAACAAAAAAAATAACAAAATTATGAAGAACCTTTATGTTGTTTTATTTTTTGGTTTAGTCATGGAGACCATGTTGGAATTTTGAACTCCGATTTTTATTTTTGCTGGCTTTTGGTTTGAAAAGATTGTAATTTAATTATTTTATCTCATATCCTCCAATAAAGGACTGAAGCTTCAGTTTTACCATTTTACCTTTTGACATCGAATTTTCATACATACACAACTTTGGAAGTTTGAACTATTGATGCAATTATAACATCTGAAAACAGTCGTAATCGGAAAAATTGAATTGTAATCCTTGTGCTCAAAAACCTGTTGAAGCCTCTTCTTACCCCTTTATCTTTCCATATGTTGGTTCAGAGTGTTGGCATAGGATTTTCTGAGAACTACTATGTTTTTATAATTCTTGACCAATCTCCCCTCCACTCTCCCCTTGTGTGGCTGGAAGCTGTTTGGAGGGGGACTGATCTCCAACTAGGATTTTCCTTTGGGGACAACTTTTGTGTTCATTGTTTTTTTTTGAAGTTTGGAATATACGGATTCCTAGGTGTTATGCATGCAAGCATCATATTATTTTGATTATTGTGGTACAGGTTGGTGCTCTTCAAGATGTCCGATCTGAGTTGACAAAATTGCGAGGACTACTTTTTTATAAAGTTTTGGAGGATTTGCATGCACATCTTTACAATAAGGGTGAATATAGGTAGTCAAATTTTTTTTTTTTGGGGATCAAAGCCAAACTGTATTCTTTAACTTGAATTCATGTTTACCCATTCAATATATTTGAGATACTCTAATTGATGTTTATTCTGCTGTGTAATGTACCTCATGATTGAGATGGCCCTGCCGCATCATTTTATCAATTTTTCATCTCAATTATTTAGTTTGGATTAGAGGATTAAGGGCCAAGGAAGCTTTATTCCTTTTTAGGACTCGGATAAAATTTATATATGTATATCTCTCTCTCTATTTTGTGTCTGAGTGTGGGGAAGGGGATTGTTTGTTTTCATAAAGATATAACTGTAGAGGTTCGAATAAAACTTGACCTATTTTCTTTTAAAGCTATTCATCTGTTATATATCTTTTCCCTAAAGCGGAATGTTCCTGCAGCTCAGCTGTCTTAAGCATGCATGAAATGGATGATGGAGTTCCAACCACCATAGCTGTTGCATTTACAACAAATAATTCGCAGCCTCTTTCTAGAAGAACCAGGCTGAAAGGTGACAATCAGTTTGGTGTCCATGGACTTGCAGATGGATCATATAGGTATGTTTCTGTTAATGGAGAATGAGTCTGAAAAATTTATCGTTCCTGTACTTCTACTTTTTTTGTCCTAACCTGCTTGTTACCCTGTTTGTTCTTTAATTTTTCTGCATTTCATTTCTTTATAAATGCTGTGTAGTCTTATCCTACGGAAGAATGTGGGTGCTAAAATCCCCTCGATTCATTGTTCCTCTATAAAAAAAATAAAAAAATAAAAAATGTTAAAGGCTATAGTTGTTGTCATTTTCTTTTTTTCCTAGCCATTGGTAATTGGTCTGTTGTTGGCAGAATTTTTCTTTTCCAAGATCTTCACAGTTACACTTGCTCTGTATTCTCATATGGAAAATATTTCCCAGATGGGTTTCCATATTTTTACTAAACTAATATGGTAAAAATCCAAGTTGTCCAACAGTCCTGATGATGATTGCTTGTATATATATGCTAGAAGATTGATTACATCTTAGTTAATCACTTTGCATTATTTTTTAAAATTTATTTCTAATTTGGTTGTGCAGTTTGACATTTGATGGCCATGATGAAGATGGTTCTCTAGATACACACGATGAAACTAGCTTAGATGGTCATGCAATTGGATGGCTTGCAAACTCTACTCCAGATGAATTTGTTGTAAGTTTATTGTACTGAACTTACTTCAAATCATAATTCTCAATGTTTCTCGTTTTCCAGGCTAAAGCGTTGTTGGTTGTTTTTGAATCTAGGAAGCTATCAGAAAGAGTGATGCTCCACTTCACATGAAGTATTTACAAACCATGGTGGAGTGCCTTTGCAGTCTTGGCAAAGTTGCAGCTGCTGGTGCTATTATATGGTTTGTTTTCTGGCCGATATGTTTCCTTGTATCCATTTATAGCATGATTAACAAACATTATCGTGCAAATATTCTTTCAGATAGTCTCAATCTCTTGGGGTTAAACACCTAATTATGTCGTAATTGACCTTGGCATTTTTCTCTTGTTAACTTTTATTGAGTGTTCTCTTTTAATCACCGTCTGACTGATGATTCCCCTGCTTTGTAGATATTCACTTTTGTTGAATAGGAAGAACTGCATTCCTCAATTGATCACAAAATCACTTGATTCCTAATTGTCATGGGTAATATGGCATACACATGTATGCATATATATCTCTGTTGTTAAAGGCGCCTCGGGCGGGCTTTTCAAATAGCCGCTTAGGCGGCGTTTAGGTATTTTAAGTTATGACTCTATATAAAGTGGATAAAATTATGCATGCTTGTCTAGTCAACGTGCTCTTTGACTGGTAAAAGGCAACGCTTGGTCGGCTCTGAGGTAGTGCTTGGGTGGGTTGAACTACCAAAACGCCTTGCTCCGCGTACCGCCTTTGACAACATAGTATATATTTGCTAGGAAACAAAGAGTGATTTTAAATTGATATGACAATATTTATATACTTGTTACTATAATCTAATATTTTTCATTTGTTCTTTTACTTTCACTCTTTCTTTGTGGTTATGCCATGTCTATTTATGTGAGGGAGTTTGTATATGTAGTATCATTGATTATTCATTGGTTTGGTTTTCTGACAGCCAAAGATTGCGACCAACAATTCATGAGATCATAACATCGAAGATTAAAGCTCATGCAGAGCTCATGAATTCTTCGAGATCCGGAATTGGTCAAGCTGCTCAAACTGGTACCACAGGTCTCCATTTTATGAAGGGAAAGTTAGAAAGCTATCAGTTGCCAAAACAGAAGCGTCAGAATGGGATATCTCTAGCCGGGACTCTATTGGCAGTGAGCCCTGTCTCGGCAGTGATGGCACCTTTGGGAAAGGCACAAGCTGCTGCGAAAGAGCTTATTGATTCAATTTTGGATTCTGTTGTCAGGATATTTGGTAAGACAATGCTTGTTATATGATCACTTCTTCAATTGTGAATCTAATTTTAGCAGCTGCAATTTTGCAGAGAACCATGTTGTTGTTGGAGAGCTTCTGGAGTTCAAGTCCAGCCGGCATTACATAAACACTCCAAAGTCAATGATAGCAGATGCAAACTGGAACTCCGACTCTGAAGCATCAGTTACTGGTGGCTATAGTATTGGCTTTTCCTTGACAGTTCTACAGGTAGTGTTTCTGTTAGTATACTATTGTCGATAGTTTGTTTGGCACATTAGAGTTGCAAGTTCCCAAAAGCTTATAATGTATGGTCACACATTTCGGCCTGAGTCTTCTTCTTGAACTTATTTGTTATTTTTTTGCCCCTTAAAATTATGTGGCGAAGAGTGAATGCCAACAACTCATATGTGAGATTTTGAGAGCAACTCCTGAAGCTGCATCTGCAGATTCTGCTGTACAAACAGCTAGGCTTGCAAGTAAGGCACCTTCCAAAGAGAAAAGGCAAGTTACTGTAATCTCATATGATAACTTGAGAATATTTCCGGTCATGCTTTTTTCCCCTGATTCTGTTAACATAGGTTCTTTTTTTTTTTTAATTTTCCTTTTACTTGCTTCATGTTTCTCCTTATTCTTATGTTCTTGTCTAATTCTTATAATCCTAGCATCTCATAAGGCCTCAATGTAAAAGGAATTTCAAGATACATTGTTTTTCTTCATTCATTTGAATTGAGGAGGATTTTTAGGTTGATATTGTCGTTTGGGAATGTCTTTGCCTCTGTTTAAGTTATTGATTCTGTTTAGCCCACCCAAGATAGAAACTTTCTTTTTCTATATCGATTCCTATTCAGGGCATGCAAAAGATGGTCTTACATTTGCTTACAGGGATGGGTCAGAAGATGGTCTTACATTTGCTTTTCGCTTCACAGATGCTACTATATCGATTCCTAATCAGGGTATGCAAAAGATTGTAATAATGTGATTCTTCATTTTTCTGCATTTTTGAACTTGTGCTTTGTCTGGACATCTTTTCTTTGAGATTTGTATTTGTGTGAATTCTTCATTATGTTCTATAATATTGAGATTGACAATTGTTATATGGATGGATGGTGGTCAGTTATCATATTACTGCTTGTAATAACCATATATAATATAATAATACTTGTAGCTATATATGTGCCTGTGTACAGAAAATATGATACATTGGTTAAGTTATGATTGTCTATGGTACCCGTCTTTGTGCATGATTGCAGTGGCTAATCTAGTTGGGATTTTATGTTTGGCAATTTGCACTATGTCTAGATTATACTCGTGGCTTACTGCATGAAGAAAACCCAAGTAAAAGTGTGAAATTTTGTGCTTAAAATTTGAAATCATTGCGAATGCATCTCCCTTGTTGAATATGTGGCTCCATTTGTCGTGACTTAACCTTTCCACATAAACAGTTATGACTTGAATTTTTATCCATTTTTCAATAGTTCCAAACTGATCAGTGAGCATGCTGACTCGGTGGGATAGCACTGTTTTTGTTAGATCATCCTATCAAAGATAACTTCTACCTTTTTCTCTAAAATACATATTTCTTCATTATTCTTTTATGCGCTCATTTTGGTGCTCCATCTCCTATTTACTTTTTCATTATATATTTTTTTTTTTACATTTTCCTTTATTTTCTGACAAGATACCTTCTGGATTGTTTATTAACTTCTGTATTATGCAGGAGTTGATCTCATTCGCCAAGGATGGAGTAGGAGGGGTCCTAATGTGTTACAAGAAGGTTATGGGACTGCAGCTGTCTTGCCTGAGCAAGGAATATATCTAGCAGCATCTATATACCGACCTGTTCTTCAGGTCTGGGACTTTTTTAGTTCATGCTTCCAAACATGATATATTGCCTATTTAATATGGATCTATGTTTTGTCTTTTTCTGATTGAATGTGCTCTGCAGTTTACAGATAAGGTCGCTTCGATGCTGCCCCACAAGTATTCCCAACTTGGGTAAGTCTGAAAGCCATTTTGCCATTGTGCAGAAAGACTTTGAATTTTTTTGAGATTCTTAGTACAGTTCTTAAGCAATTGCTAGTTTTTTTACTTGTCATATGGTTCACAGAGGTTTTTTGAAGCTACTAAAACTTTTAGAGCAGAGATTTTGACTGCATGTGTTTATGAATTGGTGATACTGTTATGTATTTGTATTTTGTATCTTGGGGCTCTTTATTGTCTCTTCTTTGAAGCTGGTCATTTAATAGGTGTAGGATCTGTGATGTATAGACATGGACTATTTTGGTTCCTTGTTTTTTTCTTTTCCGTCAGATTATCTTGTATATATTTCAACTTTTTCTCATCTTGTTAGATCGATTTTATTTTTGACATAGATGGCTGCAACTATTCTACTTCAGTTTTAGCTTTTTCTGAATTAGGTATGTTTATTTGATTTTGATGTTTCTTATCTTTAAAACTGCAGGAATGATGGACTGTTAGCCTTTGTGGAGAACTTTGTGAAGGACCATCTTTTACCAACTATGTTTGTAGATTATCGAAAAGGAGTGCAGCAAGCTATATCAAGCAAGTTCCATAGATTATATTTATCTCAGTTCTCCATTGCAATACATTGGGAGCCCTGATCTCTTGTTAAATCATTATTCCTATTAACTTGTGGCATGAACCTCTATTCATCATATGATCCAACTAATTGGTCATTATGTTTCTATCCTGATTAAGGGATTGAAGGATCAATTTGTATTTGAGGTATTTAGCTTTTGCACTAGAGTTTCAGTGCCTAATACAGTTAAATGGCACAATGACCATTTGAAAGTAGATTGTGCTTGTACACACACACCCACACCCACCAGCACAATCTAAAGTGAGGGCTTCTTTGCAGATGCCTGGACTTTTCTAAAGGTGCAGATGTTCATTATCTATTTATCTGAATTTAGTTAAGCTAAAGTCAATGAATTGTCTGAAACACCACAGTGAGTTTCAGTGCTCAGTGCTTAAGACAGTTAAACTGGCACAATGAGTGTATATGTATAGATAGCATTGCGAGACAGGGAGATCATTATTCTTGAGATTAAAGTCTTCCCGTATAGACCTGTCACTAATCTACATTGATATAGTCATAGTGAAGTACGGGGTACCATCTTAAACAATTTGATAACAAAAGCAATTTCCTTGGAGAATACACGCAATAAGTGGTTAGTCAGCAGAGGGATAATTGAATCTTCTTGCCTATTACTTCACAATCATAGGCAATCATCATGTTACGCTTACATAAAACTGATCCCAGAGGCTTTCTTACAGGTCCTGCCGCATTTCGGCCACGGCCACACGCTGCTACTATGTATGTTCCATCAATTGAGAAGGGTCGACCTGTCTTACAAGGACTTTTGGCAATTGATTTCCTAGCAAGAGAGGCAAGCTTATTTTGTACTTATTTTCATAGACCAAATCTTTTTGTACTAATTTTTTGCGAACTGCTCTGAAAGTTGATTTTTGTATACTTTTCTCTCTCAACTGATGGTTTTTCTATGCTCTCTCTTTCAACTGATGACTTTTGTATGATCTCTTTCTCAACTGATGAATTTTGTATTCTCTCTCTCAACCGATGAATATCATATAAAATATTTGTTCTAATGATGTGTCATAAATTGCGGTGGTTTGTAAAAAAATTATTAGTTATGAGAAAAGTAAATTCTCGAATATTAATTATTTTAGAGTCAACTGTATCTAATTATCAATTGTTATCTGCTCTAGGTGCTGGGTTGGGCTCAAGCGATGCCTAAATTTGCTGCTGACCTTGTGAAGTATGTGCAAACTTTCATGGAGCGTACATATGAAAGATGTCGGACAGCATACATGGAGGTATAACTGTTTCTCTGTTTTTATTCCCTAATTGCTTAGAAGTTGTAATATTTTTTCTTTCAACAGTTTTATTTTCTAGTTTCTACATATGTTGTTTGTGTGTTATTCAGTTTGCTTTTATTAAACCGTGATGCGTGTAATTCTGTTTATATATTTTTATTTTTCATATCTATTAAGACACTGCTTATACTAGCTCACTGAGCACAGCTTGGCTGGTTAATGTATACGGAAACCGCGGTCACCTGAGTTAAAGAGTAATGATAGGGGGTAAGAGTTGGTGTTTAGTGGATGAGGTTTAATGGACGACGTTTCTCACCCCATCCAAACTTTTTTTAAAGATAGAAAGAAAAAGACATTCCTGACACTTGGGTAATGAAATTTTATACGTTTGTGAGGTTGGGCTCATTGCTACTGATCTTGTCGTTTCTCACTTTTTGTCATTGTTGAATTCCATTTGTTGTGAGCTTCATATGTTCACTAATTGCTTTTGTGACATCGCAGGCAGTTCTTGAGAAGCAGAGTTATATGCTTATTGGGAGGCATGATATTGATAAATTGCTGCGACTTGAGCCAGCAAGTGCATCTTTACCAAATGGTCAGTTGGACAATGAAAATAGTGCCAATGATGCTCAAACTTCCGAAGTTGAATCCGAACTGAGTGAATTATTCTTGAGTTTGCGGCCTATCAGGCAGGTATGTATATTTGGTGGCTGCTTGTATTTTGTTTTATATTGGAAGTATCTTTTGGTCTTAAATTACTTGCCTCTTATTCTAGATTAATGTCTAATTTCTTCTTTTCCGTTTAGCCTTTTATTCCTTTCTCATCAGAGGCTGTTAGATCTCAATTCTCGACTTCCTAACCGAATTTGAAGCACATAGTCTTGCTGTTAAACTAGTTTTCACTACATTTTGTTCCTGGCTTTTTTACAGGAGAATCTAATTCGTGATGAGAACAAATTAATTTTGCTGGCTTCACTGAGTGATTCATTGGAGTATGTTGCCGACTCAATTGAAAGGCAAGTTTTTTTGTGTGGTTGCGAATCATAGACATAACTGGTTCTTTTGTGAAACATCTCTTGGCAGTAAATTAACACGAGGATATTGGGAATTAGTTATATTACCAAAAAACGTGAACCCCTAGAATTAGTGAATGTTTATCTATGCATGCCAATGAGTTAAATTGGATTTTACATAATTGAGCAAGTAGCATAGCTTATGTCCTCCCATGATGATTCGACTTCTTTTTCTTTAACATGTATATAGTGTTAGCGGATGAGGCCATAAATTAAATTGATGAACAAAGTGTTTATTCGTTGATGCAGTTCGTTGATGCTATGACCTTTATCTCAAGAAATTTAAGGTTTTATGTTGCTAAGATTCTTACATTCCGCTTCAGTCGTTTACTTGCAGGGTGGGTATTAAGCAGTATGGTAATGATATGCCGAGTGCACCACTCTCGATACTGGATTGGATTCCAGACTCTGTAAAATTGTCTTTGGCATAGATTTTGTAATACCACGTTCAAGACCCACAATGTTGGATTTGTTGCTTGTGTAAACTAACAATATGCTTTAAAACTTACCCAACCCTCCCGCTTCAAGCTTGTTATGAGGTCAGCTTTATATCTAAGATATGGGATGGTTTAGGAATTAGGAGTTGACTTGGTGGCTGGTAATTATTGCCGTTCAGGGCTGATCTGGGCTCGATAGCTTTTGTCACCATTATAAGAGGCTTTTTGAGAGTGAGCGTGTTTTGTATCTATTATGGGGTGTACACCTTTTATTCTAAAATTTTCTCAAAACATCATAGGCTCCTCTTGGCTATGGGCCTAAGGCCCATTGTGAACTACTTTGAATTTTGCAATTAAGTCTTTAACGCATCTTGAGAAGTGCCTTTAGTATTGCTGGTATATATGTTTTTGTGAATTGCAGAAGGCAGCGTATTTCCACATCATTCACCCCTCAAACCCATGCATGGCAGATATACTATCCTACCAATTCCCTTGTAGTCATTGTCCTGGTGTACATGTACACCTTTTATTCTAAAATTTTCTCAAAACCAGTGTTCTAAAATGCGCTAGTCGGGCGGCGATCCAGCGCCTAGCGCCTGGTCGGGGCCTAGATGGTTAATCGGAAATTGAGAATTTCTATAATTAGGTTTAAGATTTGGTATGATTTGGAGAAATTAATCATACATAAATGTTATTTGAGTAATGGCTAATATTTATAAATGGTCAATTTGATAAGAAACTAACAAATATAGAAAAAAGATTAGATTTTTGAAATTAGAGTTTATGCTCTAAATTGAGATTTTTTTCAAATTGATGAGTTAGAGAGTTAATTTTATAAAATTAAGGTTAGGGTTAGGATTAGGATTGGGGTGTGAAATTCGGCCAGAAAAAGTAATTAATTTCGAATTCTGCGTCGGTCAACGGCGGTTGACGATGAATTTGCGACGAGCACCTGGCCCCAATGATTTGGGGCCAGGCGCGGCGGCCATAGGCCACCGAATCTATCCGCGCCGCCTAGGCGGCGCGTTTTAGAACACTGCTCAAAACATCATAGGCTCCTCTTTTGTGAACTACTTGGAATTTTGCAAAAAAAGCTCTTTAGCACATCTTGGGAAGTGCGTTTATTATTGCTGGTATATATGGTTTTTTGAATTGCAGAAGCAGCATATTTCCACATCATTCACCCCTCAAACCCCATGCATGGCAGATATACTATCCTACCAATTCCCTCGTAGTCATTGTCCGTCCATTGATAGCTGTTCCCTTGTGTTTCCACTATTTATGCTTAAGGGTTTCTTGATGCCATAGATTAGTTATTATAGGAATTGCACCATTTTGACCTTCTTGATAGAAGTAAGTTTAATGAAAATTTGCTCTTTTGTAGCAAATATTATTCTTTTAAAATTGTTATTACCAAATTGCTTCTAATAGCTTTGGGGCTGATTATTATTTCACTGTAATAAACAGGCTTGGACGGGCAACCGTAAGAGAACCAAATCAAGTAGAAGAGAGTAGCAAGCCGCATCATAATCGATCAAGCAGTGCATCTGCAAGGGATTTAGCATCGTTTGCAGATGAATATAGAAAATTAGCAATTGATTGCCTTAAGGTTTTACGTGTAGAGATGCAGCTGGAAACAATCTTCCATATGCAGGTTTGTGAAACCTGTGTGATGAGATAAATATTTCTTCTCTATTGAGTGAAATTTAAGAATAACCCTGCAGTGGAAATATCTTTAACAACTCACTGAACATTATGATTTGAACAGGAAATGACAAGTAGGGAGTATTTGGAGGATCAAGATGCAGAAGAGCCGGATGATTTTATTATTTCTCTCACTGCGCAGGTGAGTGTCTCTACCTGTGCGTCTGTTTCTAAGATAGATATAGTCTATAGACATCATCTATATGATATGCACTTCAAAGTTTGACCTTTCAATGCATTCTAGTGCTTGATTAGTGTTCATTTATGGTGTACATATTGTGTTTTCATTGTTATACGGCTGAGACTGAAAAGGTATGAATTTTTTCCCGAGTTATGAAATATCCAATAGGCTGAGGTTTATTGCCCATGTATCTCAGTGCTACAATACAGTAATTGGTTGTAGGATACTTGTAATAACCCTGTGAGTTTGGGATAGCCACGCATAGCATTGTTTTATGCAATTTTCATGTAATGTGGAACTTGATGCCATGTTGTGATTATCTTAAATAGTTAATACATAAATTTGCTTAGTTATCAGTGTGTACATTTCCCTCTCTGTTAAAGAGTAAATTAACCTAAATGCCAGCCTCTGTAATAGTAATTTTGTCAATAATAATTTGATTATTCTACCAGTCAAACTGTGGAGAACCTATTTCTGCAATATTTACCATTCTTTAAAACTATAATCTTTATTTGAAGCAAAGTGTTATACCCAGCACAATAATCTGTTTGAGCAATTGAAGTTTCAAATTATTTTAAATGGTACTGCCATAGTATATAATTCCTTATAATTGAATATCATTAGAGCTCGCCTGCAGTCACCCAGAGTGTTTAATGGGCGAGGTTTCTTATCATTAGAGCTTAAACAGTATGTTTGGCCTTAACCTTAAGCTTAAGCTTTTGGGCCAGCTTAAGCTTTTGGGCTAAGTGGATACTTTAACATTATCATTTTCTATATTTGCTTAAACACTGGTAGTCCTTTTTCTGGAGTGGTTGTAGGAGAAAAGGAGGTTTCTTTTCTTGATATGATCAGTATGATCTTTCATGGATTATTGTTTGTTTTGGAAGCCAATTTTATATTTCTCTTTCACTTCTTACTCATAGATAACACGTCGGGATGAAGAGATGACACCTTTCATCGCAGGAGTGAAGCGAAATTACATATTTGGTGGAATTTGTGGCATTGCTGCAAATACATCCATAAAGGTTTGCATGCATTTCTTTTGCCTCACAGAACTTTTATTAGATGTATATTTTTTTTGTTCGTTTTGTTCCATATCTTTTATAGTTTTGGTATATGTTAAGTTGTTAACTTCTATTCTGTTCATGTTGTTCGCTTTTAATGGGAGATGCAATGTCTTTTTAGGCTTTGGCAGACATGAAAAATATCAACCTTTTCGGGGTTCAGCAGATATGCCGCAATTCAATTGCTTTGGAGCAGGTAAATTTGTTCTTGTATATATTCCTCAAAACATATTGAAATGAGATGAAATCTTTTTTGTAAATTTATATAACAGGATTTATGAGCAGTCATATACTAAATTTGGCATGTGTATAGATGTGAAAGTATCTAACTTGCTGATTGGTTAAGGTTACTTTTTATGTCAAAATCCATTTTTGCCCGAGTTTGATCTGCAAATTAAATAGGGTAGGTTTCCTACCTGCCAACTTCTCTTGGATAAGGCCAATTAATACTTCCTTTCCTTTCATTAATCATCGGTACTTTATTGAGGATGCTCACAATTGGAAAATAATCTTAAACATGACCTCAACTGATTGGAATGGAAACTTGCTGATTAGAAGTAATGAGTATAGTGATCAGCACGGTATTACAACTTCCAATACATTTCGCAGGCCCTGGCAGCTATTCCCTCAATTGACAGTGAAGCTGTAAGACAAAGATTAGACCTCGTCCGAACCTATTATGAGCTATTAAATATGCCATTTGAGGCAAGTCAATTTAAACACTAGTTTCATTTCTTTTTTATATATAGGAGGTGCTATCTGATATTGTTGTTCTTTTCATGTTTGCAGGCCTTGCTCGCTTTCATTACAGAGCATGACCACTTGTTTACCACTGCAGAGTTAGTAGCAATGACATCGTGTGTTATTCGAACATATATGACTTTATGTGCATTTGGTAACAAGTAAAAATTCTATTTTATAGGTATGCGAGCCTTCTAAAGGTCAATGTTCCGGGAAGGGAGATTCCCTCTGATGCGCTAGATCGAGTAACAGAAATTTTATCCCTTTAGCTTTTACTTGGATGGGTGTGGTATGTGCCGAGGACATTGAGGATTGTTCATTTTGGACGTGCTACCATGTATGGATTTCCATTATTTTATCACATAAGAGCAGGCCAGAAGACGCTACCGTTGGATGCAGAAGCCATTTCCTATACAAGTTTGCCATAGATTTGCGGCTGTGCTATGGTAAATTTGTCATATATCGTCAATGTATACGATGAAAAAGCTGTTGTTTTGATAGATTTAATTCTTTTATTTCAGTACCAGTTTTGTATGCTTGTTTTGCTTTTTTGGGCTCCACTAGTGGTTCTGTTTTGGTGTTTTGTGAAAATAGGTTAGTAAGAAGTGACTGGATGCGAACCTTGATACTTTCCTTGTAAATTCTTAGATATTTATTCTGTGAGTTCCTCTATAAAAGTCTAGCCATGCCATGAGAATCATTTTTTTTTTTTGAAAATGTTGGAAATTCCGTTGTCAAACCACCTGATCAAGGGAATCATTGATATTAATTAAACAGTTAGTAGAACACCAACACCTTTTATTTTTTTTGTGTATTCAATTTCAATTTACAATCAGAATGTAAAGGTGTACAAATGTTGTTACCCTTCTCCAAATAGGACGTCGTTTTCGTCTTGTTGTTGAGAGGTTTTGGAGGAGCAAATGAGATGTTGAATTGAAGAGATGAAGAGCTAGTAGTAGCGGCGTTGGTTGTTTTTCATTTTAATGGCAAAATAGGGAATTCACCCCGAATAAATCTCCCTAGAACAATGAATTTATTTGGTTGGTTAGGAACCATATAAATTTGACAAACAAACAGGAGAGTGGTTCCTATCTACGTTCACAGGAGAAATAATGATATTTTATTATGCATTGGGGTCAGTGAGGGGAAGCACAAATATAATGATAAAACACCTCGAGTTTTGACAGGTTTGATATAACTCTCACAAGTGGTCGGGTGAATGACCGCCTTTTTTCTCTCTCTAGCTCTTAATCTCTTGATTTTACAAGTTGTGAAATGTCAGATTTGCTAACCCCTGAAATCGTGACTTGAACATCTTTATATACGCTCCCAATGATACTATTTCACCGACCATGATGTCAACCAACGTCACTAAGTCATCATTACAAATGTCGCCTTCCTCAACCACCATCAATCTAGCCAATCAGATTAGCTCATTCCTCTGTCACTGCACTGACCTCTGGCGGCTCTGCTATGTCATTGTCCTGCCACTGCAATGGCCTACGTATAGATAGGAGGAGCTACTTCCAATGAGAACCATTGTTTTGCTTGCTATCATTAGCCTTCTAGAAGCACATCTTCCCAGTTAGGACATACGTTATGTGGCCCCAATACTGGTCAGTTTGTGATCCCATCTCCGTTCTTCGGGTCAGGATCTCGAAGAAGATGATATTAATCAAAACCATGTCTTTAACTCTTCACCTGCTTCAGGTTCATATGTAGTGACCTCATTGGGTCGGGTCCAACAAACTCTCAGACAACCACATATGCCTTCTTTTCATGTGGTCGGGTCGATATCACTACTTACTTCATCTTCAACAGGCTTTGCTATTGGGAGAACTCCTCTGTACCATATGGTCGGGTTTTCCTGCCAAACTCCATCTCTTTCTGAACCTTTGGGCCTTTTCCATATACTAGTACAATCTCTCTTCTACCCTTCATCGGAATCTGAACCTTCCTCGGTACAATATGTAGGAAACGCTGTCCTTCGCGCAGCGGAAACACCTTAGGCACAGGATCGACCTTGAAAAAAATTTCTGCTCTGTCCCTCTTTTTCCGGATCTGACCAGCCCCTGGTCTGATGTTGTGCTTCTGTTTTTAACAATATTTCAGCCCCAAAAAGCCTCGTGCATGGAGTGAACGAGGCTTGCTTCTTTGCGTTTTTGTGTCGCGACGCTCAATGTCATAACTTTATGTCTGGATTTTCTTCATGAGTGTGTCGCGACGCGAAAGAGTGTGCGTCGCGACACGATAGTCTCCGAGTCGCGACGCGATAGCGCTACCATCGCGACGCGTAGAGCCTGAAAGTTTCTGTCTGGTTTTTGTTCTTTGACGCGTCGCGACGCAATGTGGGAGTCGCGACGCGCTGGCTTGTTCCTGAAAATTTGTGTGCTGTATTGAGTGCTTTCTTGGTGCTATATCCAAGCTTCAAACATAAAACCTTCCGTGTGTATAGAGAAAAGAAAGAAGAAGAAAGTTTGTTCCAACTCCGAATGATCTTTCGAGCTATACCTCGCTACCAACAAAAAGAAGTGTGGGCTTCACTCACAAAACCAAATCTCTAAACTCTTTAGAGATTCAAACAAGGGTTTAAAACCAACTCCCTAAATACTTTGGAGATTAAGTTAAGATTTGTCACACCCGAATTTTTCTTTTCTCTTTTGTTCTTCTTTTTTTCTTTCAACACTTAGAGAAAACAAGAATAATGGTGGCTAAGTTTTTCAAGAATGAAAAATCCATCTCATTTGAAAAAAAAAACTCATTTTTTTTCTTTTTATACTTAGGGTTAATGTTAAACAAAAAAAACCTACGCATATTTATCACATAAATTCAGCCACCCCTATTTTCTACACCTAAAATTTACAACAACCAACTTATTAATCGTCATCATAATGAAAATTAAATGTAATATTGAAAATGTGTAAAAAAAATATTAATGAAATGTTGAATTTTTTTACAAATCATATTTGAAAAATTCATCATTACAATAAATGATATATCAAATAATTTAATATATATACATTAAATTAAATGATTATCTCATAATCATTTATGTAATAAAAACCTTATATTAAATATAATATAAAGTTACATGTGTGACAAAATATATTATTAGTCCAATTAATAATAATATATGTATGTGAGTATATAATTGGACTATCCAATTATATTTAATTTGCTACAGTATATCGAGCTAGCATGAGGATCAAATGGACCTACGGTTCCGAGATCCAATAATCCTAGAATATTAATTAAACTCTTTAACTAAATATTTCGAATTATTAACTTCTGGTTATTCCACTAAAAATCTGAAGTTGCACTCTTGTTGCCGTAGATGGATAATATAAGTCGAACTACGTCGGTGTCCATCGATATAGTCATTGCATATGAATTGACCTTTCACCAGTATCTTATAATTAGAGTCGGATCATAATGTCTGTTATATCCCTCTAATTATCTTTACCTTAAGTACCATTGATTCTTTAATGAACGATTTATTTATAACTATTATGAATTTTAATCTTTCTATTCGCAATAGAAAGACTTGAGCGCTCTAATCGTTCAAGTAATGAATCAACCTTTAAGGAAGATACTAATATACTTCTCGTAATGAATGAACTTCATGTCTATGTAAAACGTCCCCAGCTACATACCAAATCATGCCCCCAAAGTACGTAGCTATTGGTCGAGATTGTTACACCAACTCACTTTTTTTTTTTGGATAACCGGGGTGTCCGGGCCAGCTTACGCGCACCTCGACTAATCCCCGGGACCTGTGCCCCGTGCCCTCAGAAGTTTCCCAACACAGATCAGGTTAAGTCGCTGGCTTTTCACACTAGGGGGCATGGCCCCAAGGAAATGCATATAGTGGGATTCGAACCTTGAACCTGAGAGGGAGCAAACCACTCAAGCCCAAAGCCTTTACCACTGAGGCAACCCCTTGGGGTTAACACCAACCCACATTTGTAAATCAAAGGACATAGCCTGCCATGCAAGAGGTCGTAGTACACTCAGGATTCAGATCAATACATATATGACCGTCTAGTAGATTGAAATGAATTTCTTCATTTAACGACTATTATAAGAAACTCATTTCTATCTGGGTCCAGTCCTATATGATCACATCATATAAGATGCCTTCATTCTCATATCACCACATGGACGATCCCGGATCAAGGTCGTCATATAATTATAGAATAGACCGCAACTATAGATAAAAGACAAACAAATAACCTATTTGTTTGATCTTTATTGACTATTTTAGATTACTAACTTCAGACTTAAATCCTCTTGTGTATAACACTTATACACTAAGTCTGAAGGCACATGAGTAATCAAAGGTAAACATGATAATTTACAATATGCAATTTAAATCAAATATTTTGATAAATGAAAAATGCATCTTTTATTTCATAACAAATAACTTGGTTTACATTACATGAAACTCAATGGCATATATCCCAACAATCTCCCACTTGCACTAGAGCAAATGGGACATGTCATGTAATCCTAGACCCTCTATGTGACCTTCTAACACTTCAGCCAGGTTCTCTGCAGATTTTTATCTACAGCATCCCCTTAAAGAGATGATATTTCCTCTCTATATGCTTCCCTCTATTGTGGTTTCTTGGTTTTTTGGAATTTACCGCGATTTATCCATGTCTGGAATAAGTTCCAGATCTCCCAAGAATTTCCGGAGCCATATTGCTTCCTTAGCTGCTTCACAAGGTGCTACATACTCAGCCTATATGGTGGAGTTCGCAATGCTAGATTGCATTATACTCCTTCATATTATGGCTCCACCAACTAGAGTGAATATTGATTCAGATGTTGAATTCTCATTATCTACATACGTCTGGAAATCAGAATTTGTATATCCTCTAAGGATCATATCCTTTCCAGATTATACAAGCTTTACAGTCACTCACTGATCTAATCCTGGGTTAGACTGAAAACTATTGACTACTTCCACTACATAACTGTTGTCCGGTCTCGTGCATAGAAAAACATAAAATACATGAGACTTTCAACAGCATAGGCATATGAGATATGTCTCATTTCCTCATCTGCTTGAGGTGTTTTAGGAAATTGTTCATTTGACAAGTGAATTCCATGTCGAAGACGTAAATTACCTTTCTTGGAGTTCAGCATCCAAAATCATACAATAATCTTGTTGATATAGGATGTCTGAGACACAGCTAACAGTCGTCTCTTGTGATCCCGAATAATCTGGATCTCAAGTACACAACTCGCCTTTTCCCAAATCTTTCATTTGGAATTAGTTAGTTAGTCAGGAATTTACTTCCATTAATACTTTTACATCATTCTCAATGAGTAAAATATTATCAACGTATACTATGAGAAAAAAATACCGTATCCCGTATGACATACTTGTATACACAAGGCTCATCGGCGTTCGGCTCAAAATCATAAGACTTGATCATCGCATCAAATCTTATTTTCCAAGATCAAAATGCTTGCTTCAGTCCATAAATAGATATTTGCATCTTGCAACCTTTTGCTCTTGACCTTAGGCAACAAATCTCTCTGGTTGTACAATATATATGCTCTCATCAAGACTACCATTCAAGAATGTTGTCTTGATGTCCATCTGTCATATCTCATATTCATAATATGTGGCAATAGATAGAAGAATTTGAATAGATTTAAGCATGGCTACTGGCGAGAAAATCTCCCCATAGTCGACTTTCTCTTTCTGGGTATAACCCTTAGCCACTAACCTATCTTTGAAGGTCTGCACCTTCTCATCTACTCATCTCTTCTTCTTGTAGATTCACTTGCAACCTATAGGTTTTACCCCATTAGGTTGACCTACAAGATCACAGACTGAATTGGAGTACACAAACTCTATCTCAAGATTCATGACTTTGAGCCATTCCTTTTTATCAAGATCATCCATTGTACTACAATAGCTCAATGGATCATCTATATCATTACTGGAGATGACAATTTTTGCCTCTCTAATCTATAGATAGCGATCAGGTTGTCGCACAACCCTCATATTGCGTCTAGGTGATAGACTATCCTGGTATTATTGCATCTAACGCTCAGATGTCAAAAGTGTTATGTTATTGCAATTATCAACAACTGTTGTTGATTGTGCATTGGTCTAACCAGAAAGTAACTCCCCGGGTATCAATTTTACTGCGAGGTATAAATTCTCTTATATAGTCCTTCTCAAGAAATAAAAACACTTTCATCTCTTCTTAGACTATAAAAGAATTCATCCTTAGTCTCTTTAGGATAGCCTACAAATAGGAACACTTTAAATACGGCTCCAATTTTGTAGTTTTGTTCTTCAGTATATGCGCTGGACACCTCCATATGCGGAAATGTTGCAAAATAACTTTGTGATCTCTCCACAACTCTAAAGGTGTCTTAGGAATAGACTTAGATGGAACTACGTTAAGGATATACATTGCTATCTGTGATGTGTACCCTTAAAAAGAACTAGGTAATGAACTGTCAATAAATATTGATCTCATTATGCCTAGCATGGTTTGATTTCTCATTTCTGTAACAACATTCTGATGTGGTGTTCCAGGTGCTATGAGTTGGGATACTATCCCATGATCAACTAAGAACTCCTCGAATTCATTGTCGAGGTATTCTCCTATCATAATCGTAGAATTTTATTGTCTTTACCTAATCGATTTTCAACCTTAGTACGATACTTTTTAAACTTTTCAAAGGTACATGATTTATGTTTCATTAGGTAAACATGCATATATATAGAATAATCGTCGATAAATGTGACAAAATATTCATAACCACATAGTGATTAATTTTCTTTTATCTTTTTTCCAATAAAATGTCTATTGGTTATATTACCTTTTAGACTAGACTCATAGACTGGTAAGTTGCGAACCTTTAACCGACTTAAAGATTCATTTTCTACTAATCTGTTTATCTTGTCAAGGTTAATATGGCCAAGTCTGAGATGTCATAGATATGTGTTATCATGAGAAATATTTTGCCGTTTTATTTTAGGTTTTTCAACCTTAAATATCTCAATGTTGAGCAGTGAGATATGTTAATAGTTTTAACACATACAAGTTATATCCTAGTTTCCTTTGCATATTGGTAATCCATTTTTGAAATAATAACTACGAGGATCCATCAACATAGACTCCAAAGAGGTGAGCTCATTAGCAATTATGTAAGAGTGAAATCAACTTGTTTATAACATAGTTGCTCTCAAACTTCAGGAAACTCTTCAAAATAGATCCCATTATAATGGTCACACAGCTATGAGGCGACTGTTAGGGATATGCCCTATACCCAACTTGTGGATTGGCTATATGTACATGTATTTGTAATATTTTCATTAATTAATAAAATGGCAATCTTTATTATACGTGTCTTACATAACTTATATGAATCATCAACACTGTAATAAAGCCTTTGGAGTAATAAGACGATAACTTCCACGCCTTATGAGAATCATCACTCTTAAATGTTCATAGTCATAGTTTTGTGAATAATCTAGGCGTTCACAAAGCGGAGAGACTAGCATGATGATATGATCTGCCCTTAAGTGGGGTAGCCGATCTCATAGGCTACTAGCGGAGATCCGTCCACTTGGTGTATCACATGGATGCATGAGTTGCTCGTGTCCATCGAACTGACCGCCGAAAGTTTTCATATGGAGTGTTTATCTCATGTGTCTGTGAGAACTTTCATGTATCGATTATATGACTAGTCCTTAGACTTTAGGTCTTTACAATCTTATGTGTGGATCAAATAACTTTGACATTCTCCTTCCCCGGTTCAAAAGATCTGGTCATAAGGGTATGATTGGGTCATTTGTTGAAACACATGAAGTTTGTAAAGATACAACAGAGAATCGCCACTCTCTCGGATAATATTTTCTTATAAGAGTAGTATTCCAGTTCGCGGGTTGATATGTGTGATCAGTGCTTGAGATTGTGGCCACAGCGGAAGAATCATGTGAGATTTTTAGGTTAGCACGATTCATGACACTATCAACATCATACCTTTGACCATATGGGTAGACATTTTTCGTACCCTAGGTCAATAGGTGGGGATATAGTGAGGCAAGGGACCGTATCATATGTAAATCGCATACAGAATGGGTATATATATCTTTCCTTCTCATTTGGGGGGCCTTGGCATGTTGCTAGATGTCAACATTGGTCATTGAAATCGAACGACCATATGATCGGAGGATAATTTATGTTCGATTAAATTATCACGATTCATTTCATGTCCAACTTGAGGGGAACCCAAAAGGTCACACACAACAAAGTCGAAATCAATGGTTAACAGTGCACAGTACATATTTAACATCATATATGATTGTTGTAGGAATTGTTCATAAATGGTTCAATGTGTTTAATTATTGAACAGATCATTTATGAGGTTCTATAGTGGCTTAGGGATTGGTGAATGACGATAGGGGCACTTTGGAAATTGGAATAAATAGATAAAAAAAAATCGCGTGAATAGTAAAAAAAAATTTTATTTAATTTTTTATTTGTTTTGAATTCCAATTCAGCCCAAACTCTTATTAGGGTTTTATAATCTCATTAAACCACTAAATTAAGATCCAATAGCTAAGATTAAATTGGTTTTTATCCCACATCAGATTCTTAATTAATTTTGTTGTCTTTGGAGCACTATATAAACCCAAAGAATTCTTCACAAATTTTTGCACCAAACCTTTCAAATCTTGGGTTTATATAAGTGAGCAACTCTAAAGTTTAAGAGTAAGCCACTGATTTTGAGGATCCTTAAGTCTAATTGACTAGAGGAACCTCGAGTTAAAAGTTTTGAGGTATTTGCCTAGGCTAGCACCAATGGCAAAATATCTGTGCACTCAAGGCGTAGTCTTGCCGTTGAGTTTTGGCTTTGGTGTGTGCATCTTTGGAGGCCACACACTTGGGTGGCTCTTTGGAACGTGGAAGAGCTTGCTGAGTTCGAGAAAAGCTTGTAGATTGGAGGAAGGACATGAGGAGTCTACGGTTCAAGTAAGTCTTTTTCTTTCTTTATTTTAATTAGAGTTCTTATGATAGTTAGCATGTTTAGGTTTATGTTCTTTGCATGTTTTATGAGTTTTATGCTTAGAATATATAGTAACATGTCTAGGCTTGTAGAATAAAAAAAAAAACGGTCTTTGGCAAAGGGAAAGCGGCATAATAATTTTAATTTTCGATGCGCTCTCGCGGCCGCTTCCCAACAGTGGTATCAGCGCGCCGTTTTTATTTTGATTAGTTCTCACTCATTTAAACTCGAAATTGGGTGTTTAAAAGCTCGTTGGAAAGCTAACACCCTGAACTTAATTTTAGGCACAAGTTGTACATGATTTGGTTAAGATTTGAATTGTGAAATTTTATTTAAAGTTCACGCGTCTGCAGAAAAACGTGAATAGTAAATTTATTTGAATAAAATAAAATGCAATATCATAATTAAATATTAATCAAAGTTATTTAATGCCTAAAATAATTCCAACATATTAAAACTCACATGCTTGATGATTCTATGTATTATTAGAATTGGCATGATTATTTTAGGGTGCAAGCATCTAGAGACTTTCTAAGAAATAGAGAGTGTATTGCTTATCCCTTAGCTAAGTAATTATTTCGTGATGAACTTAGAGATTTATTACCTTTAAGGCTAATAAATATAAATCACTTGTTTATAATAAAAGACATTATAAAAGATACAAGTGGGGTGGGACCAAGGTGTTAATAAAACTTTCCAAACTAAAGTTAATTTAACCAAAGATATTACTAGAGTTAGATAATGATTTGGTGTCTTCCTTCACTCACTACCTTTTTATAGCCAAAAGGAACAACTGTGAAGACATCTAGATAATTATTTACTCAAAGCTTACCTTAAAGCATATTTAAAGTGTTGGACTAATTTGGAGGATATATTTTTTATTCTTGTCACCAAGGCGATAAGAGCCTAAGAGGTAAGAGTATTTAAGAGAGTTCGCTCCACCCTCCCTCTGGGGAATTTTCAATGGAGGAATCCATTTGACAGTTATTCACTTAAACTTTCTAAAATCCTCAATAATAATTTAACTCTAAAATTTGCCTCCCATTGTAAAGTATAGACCCAAAGGGCTTAAACCGTATTGGCAGGACTAGGCTTTACCAGACTGGCCAATACCGATTTGTCTCTAAATCGTACTATTGACAATGGTTTGAATTTTCTGAGTCATAAGACGCAGCGACCCTTAGGCATGGTCTTATAACTTAATGGCAAAGATTGGGTGTCCACAAGGACTAGCATAAGCTATGGCATGTTTGATTGCCCAACCCAATGATCAAGGAATTGTGATTTATATCATAAATTGGTTGGGAACCTACCTAATTATCGTATTTTATAACGACCGACCCTAGTCGGAGTTATGAAATTATGACACAAGAAATCCATCATATTGGGGTTGATGTGATTTGCTTAAAATTTTAAAACAATTGAGTGGGAGAAAATCCATAATATTAAAAGCCCATGTTATTATGAAACATTAATGAAAAATATATTCCTAATTTTAACATTCTCTCTTAACAGGTGGGTTAAAATATTTCACAAACATTCAAATGGCAAACAGAGTATCACTTCGTTTCATCCTTGATGAGCATAAGCTCAAAGGGGACAACTACAATGACTGGTTTAGAAACCTTAAAATTGTCTTACGATAAGAAAAGATTTTCTATGTTCTTGAAAGACCATTTCCCCTGAACCCGCAGAAGATGCTGACCAAAATACATTCGATGCTTGGAAGAAACACATCGATGATGATGAGCAAGCAGTTTGCATAATGCTTGACTCTATGTCGGACGAATTTCAGAAAGCTCATGAAGATATGGATGCTCAAACCATCATCTTTCACTTGAAGGAGTTGTATGCAACTTCTGTTCATACCGTGAGATTCCAAGTGTCATGTGCCTTATTCCAAACAAGGTATAAGGAAGGATCTGTTAGTGGGCATGTGCTTAAGATGATTGGCCACATTGAAAATTGGCCAACCTCGTTTCATCATGGATCATGAGATATGTCAGGATCTAATTCTTCAGTCATTACCAAAAGAATTCTCTAACTTTATTATGTAGTTTCATCTGTCTGATAAAGAAGCTACTTTAGCATAATTGCACAATCTGATAAAGCAAGCAGATAATGAAACGAGCTTAAAACCTACAAGCTTACGGGTACGAACCTGAAAGAGACAGAGCCCAAAGAAAAATAAGTCCAAGGCCAAGGCTCCAGATCACCTAAAGCCCAATGGTAAGGTGGAGAAGAAAAAGGGAAAGGGGAAATGTTTCTTTTGTGGAAAGAATGGTCATTGGAAGAAAGACTGCAGATCCTTGAAAGCCAAGGAAGCTAGGGAAGCCCAATAGGCCAAGAAGCCCAATGCTTCAGGTATGTTGTATATGATTGAACTATATTCTCAAAACTCTGAACCTTCTACTTGGGTGCTTGACACCGGTTGTGGGACTCACTTGTGTAACAATGTGCAGGGCCTGAGAAACAGTAGGAGACTCCGTCATGGGGAGGTTGACTTACGCATGGGTAATGGAGCAAAACTGGCTGCATTGTGTGTGGGGACTTATTCATTAGTTTTTGCCGAATGGTTTAGTTTTAGACTTAGAAGATTGTGTTTATGTACATTCTCTAGTAAAGAACATCATTTCAATTTCTTCTTTATGTAATAAAGGCTTTTCATGCCTAATAAGTTGTAATGAATGTTCTATTTATTTCAATGAAATAAACTATGGAGATGGTATTTTGAATAATGGTATCTATGTCTTACAAACTAACAAAGAATATTCAACCTCTAACATATACAACGTTAACTCGAATAATCTCAATGAATCACTTCTATGGCACAATCGCTTAGGTCATATCAATGAAACAAGATTAACTAAGCTACATAAGGATGGGTATTTCAGACCCTTCAAATATGAACCTTATGGAACTTGTGAGTCTTGTTTACTTAGTAAAATGACCAAATTACCCTTCAAAGGTAAATGACAGCGTGCAGCGGAGACATTAGAACTCATACACTCTGATGTATGCGGACCAATGTCATTCACCGCTAGAGGTGGATTCTCTTACTTCATTACCTTTATCGATGATCACTCGTGATATGGGTATGTGTACCTTATGCGGTACAAATCTGAAGCCTTTGAGAAATTCAAAGACTTCAAAGCTGAAGTAGAAAACCAGCTTAATTAAAGTATTAAGTCACTAAGGTCTGACCGAGGTGGTGAATACTTAAGCAACGAATTTCAAGGTTACTTGAGAGAAAATAGCATTGTTTCCCAATGGACTCCTCCGGGAACTCCACAGCATAATGGGGTTTCCGAAAGGAGAAATTGGACATTATTAGATATAGTCCGATCAATGATGCCAGGCACGGATCTACCTCTTTCATTTTGGGGTCTTGCTTTAGAAACTGCAACACTACTACTAAACCAAGTTCCTTCCAAGACTGTTAGTCAAACACCATATGAGTTATGGTCTGGGAAACGTCCTAGTCTTAGTTATCTAAGAGTTTTGGGATGTGACGCATATGTCAAGCTCACACAAAATAACAAATTGGATGATAGGGCAGTTAAATGTAAGTTTGTAGGATATGCCTTAAACTCAAGAGCATACGTGTTCTAATTCCCAAATGAACAAAGAACATTTGTCTCACGAAATGCTAAATTTCTAGAGAATGAATTCCTTCTCAATAAATATAGTGGGAGTAGACTTGACCTCGATGAGGTACGAGAAGAACAAACTAACATAGAATTAAACCCCAGGCCCCTCAAAAGGGCAGCGACGGAACAACCACAAGGTTATGAACTCAGAAGGTCTGGAAGGGAAAGAAATAAGCCTGAAATATATGGTTTCCATATTGATGAGGAACATGATCAGGTCATTGATAATGACGATCCCACCAGTTATGACGAAGCAATGCGTGACATTGATTCAGTCAAGTGGCTTGAGGCCGTGAAATCCGAAATAGACTCTATGTATCAGAATCAAGTTTGGGACTTGGTAGATGCACCTGAAAGGATAAAACCAATAGGCTGCAAGTGGATTTACAAGTGTAAAACTGATGTAGAAGGCAACATCCAAATCTATAAGGCTAGGTTGGTGGCGAAATGTTATAGAAAAATCCAAGGAATTGACTATGAGGAAACCTTCTCGCCTGTTGCAATGATAAAGTCCATTCGAATTTTACTGGCACTAGTTGCACACTTTGATTATGATATTTGGCAGATGGATGTCAAAACAACTTTCCTTAATGGGAACCTCGTAGAGGAAGTCTATATGACACAACCTGAGGGGTTTGCATCTAAGGATGATCATAATAAAGTATGCAAACTTAAACGATCCATTTATGGACTCAAACAAGCCTCCAGAAGTTGGAATATACAATTTGATGAGAAAATCAAAGAATTTGACTTCATCAAAAATGTAGACGAGCCTTGTGTTTACGGGAAAAGTAGTGGGAGTGCTGTTGTATTTCTTGTATTATATGTCGATGACATATTAATCATCGGGAATGATATTCCCATGATGCAAGCCACCAAGCAATGGTTATCTCAGAATTTCTCCATGAAAGATTTGGGAGAAGCAGCCTACATCCTCGGCATTAAGATCTACCGTGATAGATCTAAGAGGTTGTTAGGACTTTCTCAATCTACGTACATAGATAAAGTTTTGAAAAGATTCAAAATGGAAGATTCCAAAAGAGGTAATTTACCTACTTGTCATTGAATCAAATTATCTAAGAAGCAATGTCCACATACTCCTTCAGATTGAGAGCGTATGAGTAGGATCCCTTATGCTTCAGCAATAGGATCGATCATGTACGCCATGCTATGTACAAGACTTGATGTCTCTTATGCTCTTAGCATAACGAGCAGGTATCAGACAAATCCTGGTGAGCAATACTGGGCAGCTGTCAAAATAATCTTCAAGTATCTAAAAAGAACTAAGGATGTGTTTTTGACATACGGAGATTGTTCTGAGATGAAAGTCATTGGTTACTGTGATGCGAGCTTTCAGACCGACAAGGATGACAGCAGATCGCAAACAGGATATCTGTTTACTTTAAATAGCGGTGCTGTCAGTTGGAAAAGCTCAAAGCAGTCAACTACAGCGGACTCCACCACTGGAGCCGAGTATATTGCAGCATCTGAGGCAACTAAAGAAGCAGTCTGGATAAAGAAGTTCATCACGGAACTGGAAGTGCTTCCCACGATAAAGAATGGCGTCACGATGTACTGTGACAACACGGGCTCCATTGCTCAATCAAAGGAACCAAGGTCCCACCAGAAATCCAAGCATGTACTCAGGCGATTTCATCTCATCAGAGAGAATGTTGAGAGAAAATAAGTTATTATAGAGAAAATACCCACAGAAGATAATCTTGCAGATTCTCTGACTAAAGGGCTGACTCAACAAAAGCATGATAGGCACACCCCGAGTATGGTGTCCAGATTCATACTAGTTGGCTATAGTGCAAGTGGGAGATTGTTAGGGATTTGCCCTATACCCAACTTGTGGATGTGCTATATGTACATGTATTTGTAATATTTTCATTAATTAATAAAATGACAATCTTTATTATACGTGTCTTACATAACTTATATGAATCATCAACACTGTAATAAAGCCCTTGGAGTAATAAGACGATGACTTCCACGCCTTATGAGAATCATTACTCTTAAATGTTCCTAGTCATAGTTTTGTGAATAATCTGGGCGTTCACAAAACGGAGAGACTAGCATGATGATATGATCTGCCCTTAAGTGAGGTAACTGATCTCATAGGCTACTAGTGGAGATCCGTCCGCTTGGTGTATCACATGGATGCATGAGTTGCTCGTGTCCATCGAACTGACCGCCGAAAGTTTTCATATGGAGTGTTTATCCTATTTGTCTGTGAGAAATTTCATGTATCGATTATATGACTAGTCCTTAGACTTGAGGTATTTACAATCTTATGTGTGGATCAAATAACTTTGACATTCTCATTCCCCGATTCAAAAGATTCGGTCATAAGGGTATGATTGGGTCATTTGTTGAAACACATGAAGTTTGTAAAGATACAACAGAGAATCGCCACTCTCTCGGATAATATTTTCTTATAAGAGTAGTATTCCAGTTCGCGGGTTGATATGTGTGATCAGTACTTGAGACTGTGGCCACAGCAGAAGAATCATGTGAGATTCTTGGGTTAGCACGATTCATGACACTATCAACATCATACCTTGACCATATGGGTAGACACTTTCTGTACCATAGGTCAATAGGTGGGGATACAGTGAGCGGTGGACTGTATCATATGTAAATCGCATACAGAATGAGTATATATATCTTTCCTTCTCATTTGGGGGCATTGGCATGTTGCTAGATGTCAACCTTGTCATTGAATCGAACGACCATCTGATCGGATGATAATTTATGTTCTATTAAATTATTACGATTCATTTCATGTCCAACTTGAGGGAAACCCAAAAGGTCACACACAACAAAGTCGAAATCAATGGTTAACAGTGCACGGTACGTATTTAATAGCATATATGATTGTTGTAGAAATTGTTCATAAATGGTTCAATGTGTTTAATTATTGAACAGATCATTTATGAGGTTCCATAGTGGCTTATGGATTGGTGAATGACGATAGGGGCACTTTGGGAATTGGAATAAATAGATTTTAAAAAAATACTATTCACATGAATAATAAAAAAAAATTTATTTAATTTTGTTATTTGTTTTGAATTCCAATTCGGCCCAAACTCTTATTAGGGTTTTATAATCTCATTAAACCACTAAATTAAGATCCAATGGCTAAGATTAAATTGGTTTTTATCCCACATTGGATTCTTAATTAATTTTGTTGTCTTTGGAGCACTATATAAACCCAAAGAATTCTTCACAAATTTTTGCACCAAACATTTCAAATCTTGGGTTTATATAAGTGAGCAACTCTAAAGTTTTAAGTGTAAGCCACTGATTTTGAGGATCCTTAAGTCTAATTGACTAGAGGAACCTCGAGTTAAAAGTTTTGAGGTATTTGCCTAGGCTAGCACCAAGGGCAAAATACCAGTGCACTCAAGGCGTAGTCTTGCCGTTGAGTTTTGGCTTTGGTGTGTGCATCTTTGGAGGCCACACACTTGGGTGGCTCTTTGGAATGTGGAAGAGCTTGCTGAGTTCGAGAAAAGCTTGTAGATTGGAGGGAGGACTGGAGGAGTCTACGGTTCAAGTAAGTATTTTTCTTTCTTTATTTTAATTAGAGTTCTTATGATAGTTAGCATGTTCAGGTTTGTGTTCTTTGCATGTTTTATGAGTTTTATGCTTAGAATATATAGTAACATGCCTAGGCTTGTAGAATAATCAAAACAAATGAGTCTTGGGCAAAGGGAAAGCGACATAATAATTTTAATTTTCGCTGCGCACTCGCGGCCGCTTCCCAACAGTGGCCGCATTGAAGTGGGTCATTATCCTCAAGACATTCTTTTGGATGGATGTTCATTCTTTCATCTTCATGATCATGACTGAGACTAAGGCCTCATGTTGTTACCACTTCGAAGGGTATCCGAACATGTCTTATAATGACTGCATCATCATAGATGTTATAGCCATTGGTTCGTGCTTTGAAGCAAGAACATCAGACATCCCTGCTAGCAAGTAGCAGTGGGTCTTCTCATTGACCATACCTACTTTTGGTGAGTATCATATACAGCTTGGCTCTAGAGGACATTCCTCATTCAGGACAAATTTAAGGTCTTCAAAAGACCAATACAACTTTCATGTTACTTTTCTTTTAACATAACTTTCTCTCGTATATTTATCGTTAGCAAGTATGGAAATATCGGGAAAATGGCTAATAAATTTTAAAATAAACATGCTTTCAAAAATTTAATTCATTGCGTATTGAAATCATCATAAGCATTTTGGCATAAAATTAAACATGGTGCATGCACGATGTAAAATGAATCAGAAACCTAAAAAATAATTACTATGCCACGTAAATCTATCATCCCACAAATAAGTGTCTCCTTATGGTAGGTCAAGTATTTGCATGATAGATCGAGATAATTTCAATTGATTAATATATGCGGGAATAACTCTTATTCCTATATTAACCAGCCACCATTTGATTTGATCAAGGAATTTCTGATTAACATTTTAATTATTCATTTGTGAGTGTAACCCGTTGTTTCGGAACCCTTGGACTTAACTAGTGTAGTGCCGCCGTATGAGAGGTCATTTCACCAAATACATCTAGATTTCATATCCTCTCGGAATCCAAACTTGATATTGACCCAAAATAGACATCATCCGCAGGAGGACGAAAATAAAGTCATCTCGATGCGCCTTTTAAATCTCACGTTTTTGGACTAACAGCGGAGATCACGGAAAATATTGTCATATATCTCTCTCCCACTCACTATTTTAAATTTAAGGTTTCTACTTAAAATATTTAATACTTTAATTCACTAGTGTCTATAAGTTTATGCGCAGCTAAAACATAACTTCTAGTTTACACTAGTGTATCATTAGTGATCTAACAAATTTTAACTCTTAACATTTTATTCGCTAATTCTCATCAGTCCCAATTAATATTTTACTTAATTAAACTAATTTAATTAAGTTTGGTTTAACACTTAAAATATTAGTTCACTAACAAGTTTAAAAATTAAAATTCAACAAATAGATAAAGTTTAATTAAACTATTTAATTAATATAAGCGCGGTATAAATTTCAATGTACGTGGAATTGTATCCCGAGTGTAGACCATACTACCGTCCATTCGAAATCGGCTATAGAATTTACGTCTGGGTTTCCATCCGATATACCAATGAAAACATAATGCACTTATAAAGCCCATGTGTATTAAATTTTTGAATTTTCAATTTTAAACCATTAAACCAATTAATCTTATTAATTTGTTTCAATGCATATCATATTCCAATTTAACTCTTTTAAATTTCATAAATTCACATTTCATGACTAGAAAATTCATGCATCTATTACATGTTATGACATGTGAAAATACAAGAGTATGCACCCTAAGTAATATGACATGTAATTCAAACATTTTGAATAAACATTCATATAACATAAAATAAAATTGCATTGACCGGGCTCTAATTATTTCTATACTAATCTAATTAGTACAAAAAATTTCAAGACATCCATTGGTCTTCAAGTCTCGCTCCATGGAGTGGCGTTGAGTCTTTAGCGGCATCAGCACTCTAAAATACATAGAATGTTACAACTTGAATTTTTTTACATAGGAAATAAATTTACAACACTTGTAAAAATCTGGCCTTATGGGCTTACATTCTCAAAACCAAAAAATAACACAAAAATAAGAGACAGAAAAATTTACGACCGCAATACATTCTTCACATGAATCTAAAACAAACATTCATCACATGAAGATAAAAATGTGCATACTCATCGCAACATGCATACCAACAATTTATATCTCATATAAATCATTAAAAACATAAACTCTTAATTAAAAAAAAAAAGAATGGTTAAAAATACTTTTCAACCTTGCTCCTTATGCCAATTCCAGGAAACACTTTCCCTCGCACAACGGAAACGCCTTAGGCACCGGGATCGACCTTGAAATTTATTTTTGCCCTGACCCTCTTTTGTCGGATCTGACCAGCCCCTGGTCTGATGTTGTGCTTCTTTTTTTAACAATATTTCAGCCCCGAAACAGCCCTCGTACATGGAGTGAACCAAGTTCATTTGCGTTTAAGCCATGCATCAAGACACGTGGTCATTTGCGTCGAAAAGCTCAAAATCACAACTTTATGTCTGGATTTTCTTCATGAGTGTGTCGTGACGCGAAAGAGTGTGTGTCGTGAAACGATCATCTCTGAGTCGTGACGTGATAGCGCTAGCGTCGCAACGCGCAGAGCCTAAAAGTTTCTGCCTGGTTTTTGTTCTTTGACGCGTCGCGACGCACTGGCTTGTTCTTGAAATTTTGTGTGTTGTACTGAGTGCTTTCTTGGTGTTATATCCAAGCTCCAAACACAAAATGTGCCATGTGTATAGAGAAAAGTGTTGGACAATTATGACCCATAGCGTCACTATTTGTACAGATCATGGTGTTGTAAAAATTAACTATGTGACAAAGGAGATTGCACTCTTATCATTTGTGATTAGATCACCTAGATGTTTAAATGATAGGAGGTCTGTAGGAACACAGAAACTGGGCAACGCATGCTGTCCCGGGCTTGCCGCCCGGTTGGGAATACGGAGTAGCCCGCGGGGGACTAAACCGAAGAATAATGGAGTCGCCACCCGGTGTGAACCGGGAAAATGAGATTTAAGGCCGCACTCACCCCTCGCAAGGGAAGACCTCAAACCGTTGGGTTCGGAATGGTCCCTTACTTATGTCACTTGTAATAAAATGATTTGTGCAATAATTCAACCAAGCCTAAGCAACATATTTTCAAGGATAATTCTACTTTTAAGTTCACATGCATGAAAGTAATCATCATAACGGCAAACATGCAATATCACACAGAAATCTCATGAACATACTTCGATCATATAATGCGAAAAACAAAGAACAACCTAAACGTAACGCAAAATAAATGGCTAATCATGCTTGAAAATGAACAGCTAAATGGGCTAAATCATGCCTAAGAACCAAGTAACATGCTAATGACCTAATCATGCTTGAATAACATCTTATGAACACATCAAACAGATAGACGCAGGGATACAAATAATATGATTGATTACATGATATAAGAGAAATCACCTAAGAAACAATTATACATGACATGTGATGAAAATGACTCAATTCAATGTATTCGCGTTCGTGTAGCGTTCGTATAGCGTTTGATAACGCGTTCGAACAGGACCAGACAGAAAACATGCGTTCATGCGGCGTTCCGAAATGCGTTCGAACGGGGTTACAGCAGTGACCTCCAAAATGCAGTGAACAACATGACACATACATGAATGGATGAATAGATGACACCTAATAAATAATAACGGGCTAAAAGCGCGGCAAAGCATTGTGGTAAAAGATTTTAACCTCTCAAAATAGAGGACCTTTAATCGCACTTACTAAGCCCATGCGCAATCAACACAATACGTATATAAAAAAGTAAAGACAATGATAACGGACTTCGTATACCCGGTTGAACACATCTTGCATTCAACCGAATATACATCAATCGGCGCGGCAAAACATCGTGGTAAATGGTTTTAACTCCTCCAAATATGGGAACTTAATCCGACTTACTAAGCCCATGCGCTCGATCGCGTCATACATACAAAGAATAAAAGCAATAATATCAAACTTAGTATGCCCGATTGAACATATCTTACATTCAACCGGACACACATCAACCGGCGCGACGAAACATCGTGGTAAAGGGTTTTAACCCCTCCAAATAGGGGACCTTTAATCCGACTTACTAAGCCCATGCGCTCGATCACATCATGCATAAACAAGTAACATGCGGAATTTAAATAACGAATAATAAATAAATCAAAGCAACATAAAACAAAAGAATGTATCGTTTACTCAAGCGGTACGTGGAGTTGTATCCCGAGTACAGATCATACTACCGTCCATTCGGAATCGGCTATGAAATTTATGTCCGGGTTCCATCCGATATACCGCGAGAGTTGACACATCTTTCGTTTTATTCCAAGGCCACAACATACAATATTTCACAATTCATGCACTTTCTATCTATTCAAGGGCCACAACATGCTTCACTCAAAAATAATCATGCAAACGAAACTCAATAAATAATAAAAATACAACTCAAAACAAGTGTGAAAAATACCCTCAGGTCTAACCTTTTATGTCGACTTTCAGACTCGCGTTTCACGGCCGTCGGAAGGGCTATCGCTCCGCAACTCTTCTTGTTCACTGGTTTAGTGTCTTAGCTCCTGTTTTGCTGTTTGGCTTGCTGTTTTACCTCCGTTTTGCTGATGTTTCCTCTGTATTTTTTGTTCACTATTTCAGGTGCATTTAGGGACTGTTTTGTGCGGTTTTAATGGGTATCGGGCTGCTGTTTGTTCGGTTATTCAAAGGTTTTAAAGTGCAGTTTTTGTTCACTGTTTTGGCGATTTTTGGAGGCTAGGGGCTGCTGTTTGTGTGGAGAGATGGCTTTAGGGATGTTGCGTGAGCAATAGGGATGTTGGAGTGAAGTTGCTGTGTGTTGAAGGGTTTCGCATATGGCTGATTCATGAAGGTGCATCGTGAGGGCAAATGGGAGTGTGGCTAGGTGGCAGCGTGTGAAGATTGATACGTGAGGCCTGGCAAGTGTTGCTTGATTTGGCGTGAACACCTAGCTAAGTTACGTGAAGTTGGGCGTGAGGGCAGCAGGTCTGCGTGAGTGTTGTGTATTTTACCGTGAAGGGATGAGGGTGGTGTGAAGTGAATAGGCAATTGACCGGCGTAAACACACACGTATAACGCAAGCGCACGTATCGTTCAAGTAGTATAAAAATATCGATCCCACGAGGACTTAATTCCTACTGTTGTTATTAATTATTGAATCTATTTATTTACAAATATCTAATTGAGGGTGAAAAGAATGATTGCTTGATTGATTTGGTTGATTGTAGTTTTGTAAAATAAATAAATAAAAAGAAAAAAGAAAATACTAAGGAAAATAACAAAAGACACAAAGATCTAGGGTTGTTAATCATTCTAATATCTTATAAAAGATGAAGTGATTATTTTATGTTTGTGTAATAAATCAGTTTACTAACCTGGAACACTAAATTATGCAAAAGCCTCTGTCGATGGTCAGACACAAATACCCAGTTTAACCCAATTGAACCATATGTCTATGTCAACCAAATTATCTGGATTCATTAAGTTTAAGTTCCAATTATGGCTACCCCCGCCCGACAAGTATATGTCTATCCTGTAAGGAAATCTATTAAAGGGTTATCTATCCTCAAGGAAGATCGTGGGCTATTAAGTCTAAGGCTGAAACCTAAAATCCCTATGTCTAGTTCATTTTAGATTTACAACATCAATCTTATTGGAGATCAGACAACAAGAAGCATTAAGCTTAAGACTTAATAAGTAAACCGTTAAATTACCCAAACTATAAAATAACCTCTTATAAACCGGTGATATTAGAATTCATCACAACCCCAGATAACTAACACATAACTAGGGCTAGTAAAAACTTAAAAATAAAAGACATAAAATAAAAATGCTGAAAAGTAAAAGACATAAAGTAAAAGTGAAAAGTAAAAAAATAAAATGCTAAGGTAAAAGGAATTACTTTTACTATTTACTATTTAGATATCTCCCATAAAATAATATATAAACTTGTGATTCTTTTTCCAACCAGCCATATAGGCGGTAACCTGATTAAGTCAAATTAAGTCTAACCAGCCATAAAGGCGGAACCAAAATTAAATTACCAACCGACCAATCTGGCGGTATCCTTTATTAGTCAGGTTTAAACCAGATTAAAATGAATTACCAACCGACCAATCTGGCGGTATCCTTTTGAAGTCAATATTTTAAATAGTGAATATATTATTTTTAAGAGAGATTAATCTAGATAGTAACAGTAAAAGAATTATCTTTCACCCTATCTGGGGAAGTTACTTCCTCATGGTAAATAGTAAAAACTGTAAAAAGTAAAAATTAAAAATTAAATTACTATTATTACAAAACGTAATTAAAATTAATTACAAAACTAAAAAAACAAAAAAACAAAAAATTAAAAGAAAGTAGAGAGATAAACTCTCTCTTTAGATAGAATATAAGAGAGAGAGTGGTACAATGAATTCTGAAATCTAGAGCTCAATTTATAGGCATCGGTAGGCTTCCAGCGTCGCGACGCCAGGGCCTCTGGCGTCGCTACGCCAGCTTTTGTCGACGTGGCATGCTCTGGTTCGCCGGTTTGAATATTCTGGATAAGCTGATAAGGTGACACGTGGCGAGGTGGTTGGGCTTCAATTATTGTGACACGTGGCGGCTTCTGATTGGTCGATGAGATTCTTATCCGCCACGTGTCAGATAGGGATTAGATACTCAATGATTGATGCTGACATGGCGGTGACGTGGCGACACGTGGGAAAGAGACTGTCAGCACTAGGGATGGCAATTTTACCCATAAACCCGCAAACCCGCAAAAACCCGCCCGCAATGGGTAGGATTTGGTAAATATATTAGTGGGTGCGGTGCGGGTTTGGTAATTTAAAGTAGAACCCGCTGCGGGTGCGGTGCGGGTTTGGTATCTAAGAAAAAAATGCGGGTATCCGCTGCGGGTATCCACATACCCGCAATATTATTTTTTATTAATTAATATTTTTAGGACAATATAAAAAAACCTTCATATAAAAACAACTAACAAAACCTAAACCTAAAACACTAATCCATAGTTCCACACTCCCACTCAGCCGCAGCCCGCAACCTGCCCAACTGAAGATTTTTTGCATGACTATTATTGTTTTTTTTTTTTAATCACACTTGTTAATAAAATTATAATACAAAAAATTTGATTAAGTTCACATAATCAGAAACGGGAGAGAAGCAAAATAAGCTAGTGTTTGATGCAACTTCACTAGCTTTCCTGCTTCTTCATTACACTTACACCACTTGAGCCTTGTAAGCATCACTTTCGTTACACTTAGCATAAAAATATGACCAAAGGTTGGTGATTACTTTTTAGCTTATTGTCGATTGAGTTGACTAATTTAGATCATTATAATTATGAAGGGAAGAACTCGTTTTAATTATGTTTATATGAAAAAATAAACATATCGTACTGAGTATTTCATACATTATGTTATCTATGTACTATATATACATACATTGCATGTCGTATATGTCAAAAAAAACAAATGTGAAAACTACCGCTAGCAATTAAAAATAAATTATTTAATTAAAAAAATTATATTATTAAGAACACAAAGTAATTCAATATTTTAAAAACCCGCAAAAAATCTGCTGGGTACCAATGCGGGTTTGGTATTTATTTTTATATGCGGCGGGTTTGGTAATGAAAATTAAAACCCGCAACGGGTATGGTGCGGGTTTGGTAATTTATTTACATATGCGGGTGCGGGTTTGGTAATGGAAAACCTGCACCATACCCTACCCACTGCCATCCCTAGTCAGCACCGTAGGATTGCGACACGTGGCACTTCCTGATTGGCTGATGATGATGTGGCACGACACGTGGCAATGTTGACTTGTTGACTTCCAGACGTGGCTGATGACATGGTGACACATAGGATGCCACGTGGCACACGTGGCGATGATGACTATCGGCACCGTAGGATGCTGACACGTGGCACGGCGCATGTTAGCAATCGGTTGTGATGGTGCCACACGTGGCACGGCGCATGTTAGCAGATCGGCTGTGATGGTGACACGTGGCACGGCGCACGTTAGCAAAGTCAAACTTTTCTCAAATTCTGATTTGTGGACCCGGCGCACGTTAGCACTGTTCGGTGCACTTTAGGCGTCGCGACGCTGAAGGTCTTGGCGTCGCGACGCGGGAATTTACCAAAATGCCTTTTTCGTCCAATTTTCACTGTTTTGGCCCAAATCACCTCCAGAATGTCCTGAAACTTTATTTATCTACAAAATAACACAAAACACATAAAAATATTCACAAAACTCAAGAAACTATACAAATTATTAGGTTAAATGAGTGGGAAATAGTGATAGATTTACCACTCATCACACCCTCAAACCTAACATTTTGCTAGTCCTCGAGCAAAACATAAAATAACATAAATAAATTAACTAAGCCACTTTCGTAGGGATCACAGTTGCATTTAGCATATGCAACAAGCCTTTAAACCCCTAGGTGTCCCTAGTGGACGAGTTGTAGTCTCGTGAGAGTTTACAGCAATGATACCCACAAACATTTTACAAAAGTAAAAAGGTAGTAAAACTAATGCACACAAAAGCAAAAAGACAAGAGAAAAGAGAATAAAGAAGTTAGTGACTAATCAGGTGAAACTTCTACTCCAAGTTACTAGTTGTTTTGTTTTATTCTAAATTACTGAATAAGTAAATTCTCCGATTATTTTTTTCATTCTTCATATACACAGCCAACAAAATATTAATCAACTCATTTTTGCCCACAACACTCATAAGTGCAGTTGATAAGAGAGTAATATTTTTGTCCTAAAGTTCTATCAGATTTCACACCTTTTTGTAGCAATGGAATAATTTTTCTGATTTTTTTCTGATTTTTTCTTTGATTTTTCACTATTTTTTATTTATATACAATATCTTCCATCTATGTAGCGAGTGTTGGGTCGGTGACTCCCAAACCAGTTGGCTTTAGGGCACCAGGTGTTAAGACACCCCTACGGACTTAATTACTCAGATTTCAGATATATATTTTTTGCAGCATCTTTGATCCATGTAGCGAGCTTTGGGCCAGTGACTCCCAAACCAGTTGGTTTTAGGACACTAGGTGTTAAGACACCCTTACAGACTTAATAAATCGGATCTCAGACGTTTTTTTTTTTTTTACTCCATTGCTTTTTGAGATGCTTCCTCTAATTAAACTAGAGCACTGAATATTACAATCTTTTCAATTTTAGCTCATGTCCGTATGTTACTATATATGTTGATAATACCTGTCAACTGAGCATATGAAGATCTATTTTAGTCCGTTTTATGGAGAATTCACAAATTAAATAATTCAAAATGAAATAAACAAAAATTAACTTGTTTCAAAAAATGGTTTTAGATACGTCTCAGGAGTGGAAACTCCTTACTCAGCTATCTATTACCAATTTCACCTTTTTAGTCAAAATAAAAACACAAAAACACAAAAAAAATTTGTAATTTTTTTGTATTTTTCGAAAAAATTTGGCCTAAAATTAAAAACAACACACAAACTAAAAAACAAAGTACTGATCAAAAAATTTTGGCCTAAAATTAAAAACAACTCACAAACTAAAAAACAAAGTACTGATCAACTAATTCCCTCCCCCAAACCTAAATGAGACATTGTCCCCAATGTCTTAAACAGTAAAAGGAGAGTTAAGAATGTTATACCTGGTTAGCTGAAAATCTACAGGAAATTAAAGGTTAAGATCCAGATTAATCCGAGGCCTCTTACCACGATCGTCCTCGGACCAATTTATCTTTGAAAGGATAGGGTCAACTTGTGGTTCATAGGCTATGAGTTGGTCTATTAGATCCGGAGCAGTTCTGGCAGTAAAGAGGAGTTCTTTCACAGGTTTTGACACGAACCCATTTCTCTGAGCATCATCAAGAAACACACAAAGAAAATCATAAAATCCATCAACGTTAAGTAGCCCAATTGGTTTCTGGTGTATGTTAAGGTTCGCCCAAGATAGCACTATAAAAATTTCCTCCAATGTACCCAAGCCACCTGGCAAAGCGATAAAAGCATCAGCACGGTTAATCATTTCTACCAGTCGTTCAGACATACCTGGCACGATCAGTTCCTCTCTGTTTGATGATCCAATAAGATTTGCCTCTGCCAAGGGTTTTGGGATGATTCCCAAAACATGACTGCATCCTTCCTGTACAGCCTTTGAAACGATCCCCATAAGTCCGAGATTGCCTCCGCCATATATTAAGTGCATATTCCTTGCTGCTAAGACTCGACCCAATTCCTGTGTTGCCTCCACGTATTGTGGCTTAGTACCAATACTAGTACCGCAAAATACACAGATGTTTTCAACTCGTCTTCTTGAAGTGGCTTCCAATTTTTTTTTTTGTATTTCTTTCTCAAATCCGGATGTCTTCCAAAGTGCAATGACGAGCTGAATTTATAGTACCTGAAACGGGTGAGTAATAATAGCACTAGTATCTTCCAGAGGAAGCTTATTAGCTAAACAACAAAATAAATCGTGAAAGGTCAAAAAGTCTGGATCTTGTCTACGATAATAAAGATAATTACAACAGAAAATCAAATCAAAGCAATAATTAAGGCAACGGAATTGTGTACGCAATACGCCACTCGTTTGGTATATAAATCCATTAGGATGCGTCTCAAGAATCCATTCCTTATTCAGCCATCGCTAATGAATTAGCTTTCATTTTTTCCAAACACCATTCCTTCTGTCTAAAAATGCTCCGTTTGTGCTTTTCCCTACAAAAATAACACACAAAATTTAAAAAAAATTCTACAACATGTATACGCAAAATATAAAACAGACATTACAACAAATTGCATGGGTTGCCTCCCTACTAGCGCTAAATTTTTCATCTTCAGCCATACGTGACAGAAATTCATCTGTTAAAGAGGTTTCAATGTCGTTTTAGATGTCCGATCAAAAACAATCCCGTAAGCGTTGCTTTTGAAGGGTCTCTTCCAACGGTAAAGTGGCAAAAATAGTTTTGTCTCATTCAGTGCTCGTGCCACCTTTTTAATCTTTGTTTCTCCAGTGGTTCCTGAAAAGAAAGAAAGAAAATCAGGAGGTCTCGTATGGTACTTGACTTGGAATGAGAATTCCATTCTGTCAAGCTTCTAGGCGATATCTTTGATTTGTACTCCCCAAAACAGCGATGTTTCTCCTGAATGCTCTGGATCTTTATTAAGGTCAGACATTTGCTCCTCCATTTGCTCTATTTCTTGCTCCACCTTTTCTTCACAGATGTATTTGAAAATTTCTGCATTCAGCTCTTCATCTGTCCTCTGTGATATGCATGCTTCAAAATTATCAACCTGAGGATGAAAAGAAATGTCAGATTTTAGGTCTTCATCCTCTGATCTGGGTGAAATGATTGGCTCAGGTAGATCTTCTTCAAACATAATTGCAAAATAGTCTCCAAGATCTTCATTTTGAGGATTGAAAGTTTGATCCTCCGTTGTTGGTGCAGTTGGTACAAATAGATCAGCTTCATCCTCGTCAGAATCAGAATAATAAAAATCAAATCGAGACTTTGCCGGTTCGGGCTCCTGAACTGATACCTCAGGTTGTTGATACTACTCAGCCTCATCCTCTATTAAGGTGTCATTGTGAATCTCTGGGTACTCGAAGGCTTTATCAGTGTCATCTAAAAATGCTTCTTTAGGTATGATGTTCTGGTTTTCTGTTAATTGTCTCACTTGATCTGTCATCCTTTGAAGGATTTCTGATTGTCTCTGAATTTATGCATCTAATTGAGCTTCCCGTTCTTCGAGCCAATCTTTGAGCATATGAATCAACTGTTTTCCTCTGATGGTTCTGATTGTTGCTGGAAATCATAGGTAGATGGTGGATAAGATGAAAAATGTGGTTCTGTGAAATGTGATGGCTCGTCATACCATGAAGGATCTTGATAGCTCTGCCACCCTGGATGGTAGTTGTATTTACAGTAATCTCTAGGGTGGTTACCATTACATATGTCACATCTCCCCATTGCGTTCTGTTGAGCAAATGTGGGATTGCTTGGTTCTGGCATCCAGTGATAATTGTTGGGCTGGATAACATGCCTCAGAAAATCGGACTGTTGCTCCCAGATTTGGGGTGTATCTTCTTGTAAAGCTCGTGATCTCTCAATCTCCCAATAGTGTTCCATTTTTTCAATCACCTGAAAACAAAAGAAAAAAATAAAAATTACAGATAAAAATAAAGAAAATTAGATACAAGTAAATTAGATAGCTTCAAAATTAATAACTCAAGAAAAATAAGTCCCCGGCAACGGCGCCAAAAACTTGACCGGCGTAAACACACACGTATAACGCAAGCGCATGTATCGTTCAAGTAGTATAAAAATATCGATCCCACGAGGACTTAATTCCTACTGTTGTTATTAATTATTGAATCTATTTATTTACAAATATCTAATTGAGGGTGAAAAGAGTGATTGCTTGATTGATTTGGTTGATTGTAGTTTTGCAAAATAAATAAATAAATAAAAAGACAAAAGAAAATACTAAGGAAAATAACAAAAGACACAAAGATCTAGGGTTGTGAATCATTCTAATATCTTTTAAAAGATGAAGTGATTATTTTATGTTTGTGTAATAAATCAGTTTACTAACCTGGAACACTAAATTATGAAAAAGCCTTTGTCGATGGTCAGACGCAAATACCCAGTTTAACCCAATTGAACCATATGTCTATGTCAACCAAATTATCTGGATTCATTAAGTTTAAGTTCCAATTATGGCTACCCCCGCCCGACAGGTATATGTCTATCATGTAAGGAAATCTATTAAAGGGTTATATATCCTCAAGGAAGATCGTGGGCTATTAAGTCTAAGGCTGAAACCTAAAATCCTTATGTCTAGTTCATTTTAGATTTACCACATCAATCTTATTGGTGATTAGACAACAAGAAGCATTAAGCTTAAGACTTAATAAGTAAACCTTTAAATTACCCAAACTATAAAATAACCCCTTATAAACCAGTGATATTAGAATTCATCACAACCCCAGATAACTAACACATAACTAGGGCTAGTAAAAACTTAAAAATAAAAGACATAAAGTAAAAATGCTGAAAAGTAAAAGACATAAAGTAAAAGCTGAAAAGTAAAATAAAATAAAATGCTAAGGTAAAAGGAATTACTTTTACTATTTACTATTTAGATATCTCCCATAAAATAATATATAAACTTGTGATTCTTTTTCCAACCAGCCATATAGGCGGTAACCTGATTAAGTCAAATTAAGTCCAACCAGCCATAAAGGCGGAACCAAAATTAAATTACCAACCGACCAATCTGGCGGTATCCTTTATTAGTCAGGTTTAAACCAGATTAAAATGAATTACCAACCGACCAATCTGGCGGTATCCTTTTGAAGTCAATATTTTAAATAGTGAATATATTATTTTTAACGGAGATTAATCTAGATAGTAACAGTAAAAGAATTACCTTTCACCCTATCTGGGGAAGTTACTTCCTCATGGTAAATAGTAAAAACTGTAAAAAGTAAAAAGTAAAAATTAAATTACTATTATTACAAAACGTAATTAAAATTAATTACAAAACTAAAAAAACTAAAAAACAAAAAATTAAAAGAAAGTAGAGAGAGAAACTCTCTCTTTAGATAGAATATAAGAGAGAGAGTGGTACAATGAATTCTGAAATCTAGAGCTCAATTTATAGGCCTCGGTAAGCTTCCAGCGTCGCGACACCAGGGGTTTTGGCGTCGCTACGCCAGCTTTTGTCGATGTGGCACGCTCTGGTTCGCCGGTTTGAAGATTCTGGATAAGCTGATAAGGTGACACGTGGCGAGGTGGTTGGGCTTCAATTATTGTGACACGTGGCAGCTTCTGATTGGTCGATGAGATTCTTATCCGCCACGTGTCAGATAGGGATTAGATACTCAATGATTGATGCTGACGTGGCGGTGACGTGGTGACACGTGGGAAAGAGACTGTCGGTACCGTAGGATTGCGACATGTGGCACTTTCTGATTGGCTGATGATGATGTGGCACGACACGTGGCAATGTTGACTTGTTGACTTCCTGACGTGGCTGATGACATGTAGACACGTAGGATGCCACGTGGCACACGTGGCGATGATGACTGTCGGCACCGTAGGATGCTGACACGTGGCACGGCGCATGTTAGCAGATCGGATGTGATGGTGACACGTGGCACGGCGCACGTTAGCAAAGTCAAACTTTTCTCAGATTCTGATTTGTGGACCCGGCGCACGTTAGCACTGTTCGGCGCACGTTAGGCGTCGCGACGCTGAAGGTCTTGGCGTCGCGACGTGGGAATTTACCAAAATGCCCTTTTCGTCCAATTTTCACTGTTTTGGCCCAAATCACCTCCAGAATGTCCTGAAACTTTGTTTATCTACAAAATAACACAAAACACATCAAAATATTCACAAAACTCAAGAAACTATACAAATTATTAGGTTAAATGAGTGGGAAATAGTGATAGATTTACCACTCATCAGCAATGTGTGTGAAGAGGCAGGGGCTGTTGGCTTATTTGATAATGAGTGGGAATTGTCGAGAGAGCTCAGTGCCAGGAGCCGAGGATGGCTTGGAAAAGTGTTAGTTTATATAGACAAGGGCTAGGGTATATCCTTGCTTGACAAGGAATGGATTTGGTGCATTCAATTAGAATATGATTTTGTGCCAAACAAGGAAAGGATTTGATTGATTGGGGGGACAAATTTTGGTGAATTAGGAAAGGATTTGATTTGTGTTGATTAGGCATACAATATTTTAAGTTAGGAATAATATATTTTTAATTAGGAATAAAATTTTGCTGATTGATTTAATGTTTTATTTAATTTGGTATATGATTTAATATTTTATTTAATTTGGTATATGACTTAATTAATTATTTTATTTAATTTGGTATATTATTTAATTAATATTTTATTTAATTGGGTTGTATTTTGAGGGCCTTGGGCGTGTGGGCCAAGTGTGATGGGCTAGGTGTTGTGTTGGTTTGGTGAGTGGGTTTGGGCTAAGGTTAAAATGGTTCTGGGTTTTTTAGGCCAAAGGTGCATTAAAACGGAGGTCCAACGAGCGAGCTTGGAGCTAAACATGCGGATAAAATTTAACGAAATGCCGATTCCCATCCGACAATCGTTTCTCATAACTTCCTCGACTAAAAAGGTAGTGCCTCCAAATCAGACTCATCATAGGGACTCACATGCAAAAATGCAATGTCTACAAGGTCCCTGTGATTTGTTCCTGGACGGAGAATGATATGAGACAGTATCAGTCCATGTAGGATAAATCATTAAATATCTCTAGTCAGAGTATTATCGAGATAGGACATCGATAAATACGTAAAAGACTAGTATTACACTTGTGCACGTTGTGAGGGCACAATATCATAGTTCTCATATATTTGGGTATTGGATACTCATGCAAGTGTAATAGGAGGTTGTGTTTTACCGACGGTACGGGAAACAGCTTCGCTCTGGATAGACCCCTGCGGAATCCCTTTGGTAGTATGACTATGTGTCTATGGGAGTCTGCAATCAGGGTAGGTGTATTTGGTCTTAACTTGAGACTTACACCGCTAATACTTGCGACAATCAATATACTTTGGTTGAGGTCGTCCAAGGCTTTAACAGGTTCTGTGTACGCCAATGCTGGGTAATTGAGAATCGTAGTGTGTTGGGTGTGATGTTAAGACGGAAGTATCACTCCAGTCATATGGAGATGATGGTCACATAGGATACGGAACTCGTTCTCTTAAATGCTCGAGCTATCGGGATATTATGACTTGGTCATGTATATCCGATTATAGAGACTAGTTACCAGACATCCGATATGTGCTTCGTACGGGGCAGACACAATTCCAGCCCCAGGCCTAGCACGTGAACATCCGATACTGGATAGACATACACAATACTATGGTATACTACGCTTGATATAGATCGCTTATTCCTGTAAGCATGTTTCTGGAGAATTGGGTAGGCATGGCGCTTTGCTAGAGGCCAACCTTGTCTTGTAAATCGGTACAAACGTAATATTAGGTACTTACGTGTTTGGATAGTCCGACGACCGTATTTACTGCCAACATATTCGGGGATCTCATGGGTCGCTTCCCGAAGATTCACCGATGACGTATGACTCGCACTTTAATTAATCTGGGATTAATTAGAAGAGAGAGAAAATTAATTTGGGATTAATTACGGAGATATTTTATCTGGGATAAAATATTAATTAAAGAGAGAGAACGATTAATTTGGAATTAATCAATAAAATAATATATTCGATATATTATGCGAAATTGGATTTCGACGCGGAATTAAAATTAGATTTTAATTCGGGCGAACGAATTAATTTAGAATTAATTCGTTAGCGACGTGAATAGTGATTTCGCTAGGCGTAATCGTTTAATTACGTCGCAACGGAAAATTCGTTAATTTGGAATTAGCAAACCCGAGCCTGAGATTATTTGTGAGCGCATTCGTATTTCGAATTCGAGTGCGGCACACAAGTCAAATCGAGCGTCAAATCGCAAGTCACATCAAGTGTCAAATCATATGTCACTTTGAGTGATGTGACAATTTGATTGATTGATTTGAGTGATTGATGTGGTAGTTGAAAAGCAATAATTGTTTTTTGCTTTTTGACTTTTTGATAAATGGAAAATTGTTTTTGTGTATTTGTTTTGTTTTTGGAAAATAAAATAAATATAAAAACAAAAGCATTTTCTTTTTCTCTCACCCACTCACGGTTTCTTCTCTTTTCCCTCCTCTCTCTCTCGGCTTGGTGCCTCTTTTTCTTCTTCGATTTTTTCTGGTTTGACCGAACGCATAAGAGAAGAAAGAAAATGATTTTGTTGCAAAATCTTGTGCTAGCACACACCTTGAGTTATACAAAGGTGATAGGGCAGTGTTCTTGTGAGCTTGGAAACCGATTTTGAAGCTTGAAGCTTGGAGCTTCAATGGAGTCATCAATGGCTGAATCTTCAAGGAGCAAGAAGCAGCAAAACCGAGCAGTCCATCAGCCAAGGAAGCTTCACTGCCGCGAGTTTGAGAGGGTTGAAGACTTGTGTTCATCGCGTTGCAAGAACCGTTCAATGTGAGTATGTATTTCGCCTTACTCCTTTGTGTATTCATGCGTTTTTCATCTTGATTTCATGATCTTGGGACCTAATCTAGAAACCAACAATGGTATCAGAGCTTTGATCAAGTATGAAAAAGTTAGGGTTTGAAATTGGGTAAAATCAATTGAAGCATGATTTGGTTAAATTGATTGATTAAGTATGCTTGTATGTTGATTAATTGAAGTTGTGCATGATCAATTTCATGAAATTGGATTGGATCCATTTTTCCCCAAATTTTTGGGCATGGCCGAAAATCAAAGAGCCCTAATGTCTTGGTAATTTTTGTTTGTTTGATCATTGGATGACTTAAAACAGTTGGGTAATGTTGATTTGAGGTTCAATTGGATTGAATTTTGATTTGGAACAATTTTCCCTTTTAAAATTGGCTTGGCCGAATTCTTTGAGAAACAAAATTCATGGTGTTTTTTTATTTTAATTCATTGGATGAGTTGAATTGATTTTGGAAATAATGATTGTGGATTCAATTGGGTTGAAACCGAATCGGATTGAAAAACCCCTAATTGCCGAGACTTTAAGCATGTAAATTGGGTTTGATTTTGATAAATTGTGTTGGACACTATTTGATGTTAAAGTGCATGATTAATTAGGCTAATTGATGTTTTAGAAATATTAATTGGGTGATTAATTGTGTATTACACTTAGGTTAATTAATTATGGAATTTGGAATTTTATAAGTTAATTAATTGGGCTTGTTTTTGGAAATTGGGCCTTAAAGATTGTAATTGGGCTTTTGGGCTTGGTTGTACCAAGTTAGGTTTAGGCCAATTTGGTTGGATCCAATTAGGCCCAAAACTGAATCCATAAAGTCCAATTATCACTTAATGGACCTTAATTATTTAATTGGGCCTAATGGGCCAAGATTGATTTCTGGGCTTATGGGGTAACTCCCGGATTGGATTTTGGTTATCGGTTTGACCCGAGTTGACCAAAAGTCCACGCCTTAAAGAAATTAATTAAAAGCCCATTTGACTTTATTTAAATAAACATTAGATGTTAATCGGGCTTTGAGACCCGTTGCGATTAAATTTGGAATTTAAGTCGTAAAGGTTCGTTAATAAAAGTGTAATATTTAATTTGGAATTAAATAGTGAATTAATTAAATGCGTAATAAATTGGATTTAATTATGTAATTTAATTTAATTCGAGAATTCGTACTTTGAGTACGTGTTCGCAAAACGAGTTTGACTCGAGCAAAAATCAAATCGTTGTTTGAACATTGGATGATCACTAATTATCAGATTAATTAATTGGATTAGATTGATTGTTAACATGCTTGTATGAATACATGGTTGCGATGCATGAATAATGTATATCGGATGGATATTAGTCGGGTGGAGCAATTTTAGAAATTGTAATAAATTTGATTTATTAATTGGACCTGCGTGTCCAGCCTTATCACCTTTATACTCTTTGTATTCTTTGTATTCTCTTCTCACCTATTCCCCTCAATGTAAATGAGGTTTCTTTAGAAGTGTAGTGTAACGGGTAGAAGTAATACATGTGCTAGCTGGAGAGAGAAAATGAGAGATTTGATCTAGGATCAATGTAAAGTATCCATCCGCATATCATTATTATTTTATTTTATATGCGCTTTATTATGTGTTTAGAATGCATGTTTAAGGGTGTATGATGATGAGACCTTAACAAAGATAATAAATTGGTTGCCAATTTGCACGCGAAAAACCCTCGCTCAATATTAAGCGTCTTTCCTTCAATAAGTGATTCTCACTCAAGATCCGAGACGGCATTGGTTTGTTGGCCAAAGTCAAGGCTTTTGTCTGTCGAAGATGTGTTTGAATCACGAAGGCTTTGTTCCATATCAGTGTCTTGTCCAAGTTGTGGTTTGTTGGCCAAAGTCAAGACCACTTCTTGTCCATCGACATTGATTACGAAGATTTCCATGGTCAATAGGTCACGCTTAACTGGGATCACTAAGTTTGTTGTGCCAAAGCCAAGACTTAGTTGATTCAGAGGAAAAAGGTTAGGTAATACATTGGATGTATTGGCATATATAAGATATATGTTTCGGACTTGGACGTCCCCCTACCGGATCTAGGAATTGGATTGGATCCAATTGATCTTAGAGATCTACCTAGTTAATTATCATACAATTTGTTGGCCAAAGTCAAGATTGTGTGATATTTAACGGGATCCTAGCCCACTAGGAAACACGGTTTCCCGAGTACTCGACAGAGGGTTAGAGGCTCGCCGAAAAATAGTGGGAGGCAAGAATTGAATTTGCAATACTCGTTCAATTACTCGCCATACGCGCTCAATCACAAATTATTTCGTCGTTAAATTAAATGTTAGTTGGACTAATATTTAAATTGTTGTTTTAATTAAGAGTTGGACTGTATTATAGTTGATTATATAATTGGATTATAATAATCAATATATTTGAATTAATTAATTTCAATTTACAGTTGATTTTATAATTGGATTATAGTAATCAATGTAATTGAGGTTAATTGATTTAAATTATATTTGATTGTATAGTTGGACTATAATAATCAATATAATACATAGTACCACAAATCGTTGATTAAATAGTTGGACTATTAGAATCAAGATAAAATTGAAAGATTAGTGTTTAAAACATAATCCTTGGTGAAAATGTATTTAGACGACTATAATTTTCAAATTGGGAATATAGTTTCAGGATGGTCCTGGAGACTAATAAATTATTTTATTTGATAAAATAATATATTATGCCTAAGCTAGGAGTTAAGCAAATAAGTGGAACATGATATTTGGAATATTCATGTAATGAAAACTTTAGCGATTAATCCATTATACTTGTCAAGTAGACTCCTTAATTTCTGAATCAGAACTAATGATTAGATCCTTAAAGTATGATAATGAAATTGAAGGATTTTCATGGATCTATTTTAGATCTTTGAAATACTAAATTGCAATAAATAATTCTTGGAGAATTAATGACTATTCTCAAGGAGATAAAGTCAAACTTTGTAATAAGGCAAGTAGCGCAAGGCGCACCTTACTTCGATATTCTAGAAGGCCAATGGTTGACCAAAGGCTTCTGGAGTGTTGAAACCGGCAAAGGCAAAATCATTATAATCTTCTGGGAATATAAAGGACATATCCCAAGAAGGAATTGAAGACGAGCAAGGCTCTGACTTCAAAAATGATTGTCATGATTATGTTCACAGCTAGTATTAAAATTAGATTTTAAATACTTAGTGTGATACATAAATATATGTATTGACGTTCAGAATCTGTTTTGAACAGGATACTGACTTCAATAGAGATTTATCTGCGAATTGAAAACGGGACGAAAGTCGCTGTTTTAACCGTAGATACCTGAATTTAGGAACTACATTCGGGTTAGTACTTAATTTAAGAAACTGTTATAATGTAACTAGTTTGACTAGAAACATTATCTCTATATCAGTGTATAATCCGTTGCGGATATACCTTTATATTCTAGAACACTAAAGTGTTTTATTATATAAAGATGATATTGAGATAACCACATTAGATGTGAATAACAGTATTTATATTTGGAATATAAATAAATCTCACACGTATAATATGACAAATAAATAGCTCAAACTGATTTGATCAGGTTGAAACTTGAATATGGCATTGTTGTCTGGGACACAATTTAAACAAGAATCGTATATCCACACTTTTGAAGAGTGGGTATTCGGACTAATTTGATTCCAATCAAATAAAGTCTACGAATCTAGTTTATTGGGCAAAGTGCCAGTGCCACCGATCTGTTAGCTCTAGTTCATGGTGAAGCAGTGGGCCCATATCTAGCTAGGCTAGATGTGGATATGAATATTTCGTGACCTATAAGGATGTGGCATCGCGTTATGGTTATGTATTTCTTTTGATACACAAATAAGAAACTTTCACAGTTTCGACACGAAATAGACAAACAGATTGGCTAAAGTATTGAACCATCACAGTTTGACCATGATGAAAATACTTAAGCAATAAGTTTCTCATATACTTGAAAGAGTATAATATTCTTTCAATGAGGACTCCTTCCGGAACACGTCAGTTTGACAGTGTATCCGAATTCAGAGACCGGATTTTTTTGGACATGATAAGGTTAATCATGAGTCGCTCTGAGCTACCATTTCCTTCAACGGATACGCAAAACAGTGCAGAACTTATTTTGAATAAGGTTCCATAATATATGTTTGACAGATCTCATATTAGATATGAACGGGAAAGAAATCGGGTTTCACATTCCTGATAATTTGGGTGTGCTAGGCATACGTTTGGATGATACCAAACAAGAACCCAAATTGGACAAGTGCCAAATGTAGGTTATCCTAGGGATACCATAAGTATTGTACTTATACACCTCACTAGAGAACAATTAGATTGTTGCTCACCATGCGGTTTTCCTAAGAGGAATACCGATATGCAGTGGTAAGTGGGAGGATAGTATAACTCGATGAAAATCGGAGTAATACTGTTCAAGGCACCGAATCTTAATGGAACATAAATAGTTCATCAAGGATGAGACTATTACTGACCGGCTTAAACACACACGTATAACGCAAGCGCACGTATCGTTCAAGTAGTATAAAAATATCGATCCCACGAGGACTTAATTCCTACTGTTGTTATTAATTGTTGATACTATTTATTTACAAATATCTAATTGAGGGAGAAGGGAATTGATTGCTTGAATGATTTGATTTGTAGATTTGCTAAATAAATAAAAAGATAAAAAGACAAAAGAAAATACTAAGGAAAATAAAAGACTCAAAGATCTAGGGTTGTGAATCATTCTAATATCTTTAAAAAGATGAAGTGATTATTTTAAGTTTGTGTAATAAATCAGTTTACTAATCTGGAACATGAATTTATATGAAAACATCTGTCGATGGTCAGACACAAATACCCAGTTTAATCCAATTGAACCATATGTCTATGTCAACCAAATTATCTGGATTCATTAAGTTTAAGTTCTAATTATGGCTACCCCCGCCCAACAGGTATATGTCTATCATGTAAGGAAATCTATTAAAGGGTTATCTATCCTCAAAGAAGATCGTGGGCTATTAAGTCAAATGTTGAAACCTAAAATCCCTATGTCTAGTTCATTTTTGATTTACCACATCAATCTTATTGGTGATCAAACAACAATAAGCATTTAAGACTTAATAAGTAAACCTTTAAATTACTCAAATTATAAAATAACCTCTTATAAACCGGTGATATTAGATTCATCACAACCTAGAAAAATAACTTAGTTATAATACATAGTTAGGACAAGTAAAAAGACATAAAAATTACTAAAAAGTAAAGAAGAAAAATAAATAAAATGCTAAGGTAAAAAGAATTAACTTATACTATTTACTATTTAGATATCTCCCATAATATAATCTATATCCTTGTGATATTTTAAAACCAACCGTCCAGTATGGCGGTATCCTCATAAGTCAAATTAAAATAAACCAGCCATAAAGCGGAACAAAAATTAAACCAACCGTCCAGTATGGCGGTATACTCATTAAGTCAGGTTTAACCAGATTAAATTGAATAACCACCGTCCAGAATGGCGGTATCCTTTATTAAGTCAGGTTTTAAATAGTTTATATATTTTATTTTAAGGGAGATTAATCTAAATCGCAAAAGTAAAGAATTACCTTAGTACCTTAGCATAGAGAAGTTACCCCCTCATGGATGGATAGAATTACTACTACAAAGCGTAAATAAAACTGAATATAAGAAGAAAATAAGAAGAACTCTCTTTTATATAAGTATTTCAGAGGATTTTTGGTACATTGAAACTAAGAAATTTGAACTCTATTTATAGGTGCAGAAAACCCTCTGGCGTCGCGACGCCAGCCCCTTTTTGCTTGGCACAATCTCGTCCGGACACGTGGCAAGGCGGCTGAAAAATTTCGGCTCGTTGAATTTTTGACACGTGGCTCGTTGAATTGACGACACGTGGCACGGCGGCTGAAAATTTCGGCTCGTTGATTTTTTAACACGTGGCATGCACATTAGCAAGTCTGTACAGCTGGGCGTCGCGACGCGCAAGTCCTCGGCGTCGCGACTCCGAAAATGACTATTTTGCCCTTTGTTTGTTTTTTTGTCTGTTTTAGCCCCAATTTGTCTCCAATGCTTTCCAAACTTTATTTATCTGCAAAATAACACAAAATACATCAAAACGTTCACAAAACTCAAGAAACTATACAAAATATTAAGTTAAATGAGTGGGAAATAGTGATACATTTATCACTCATCAATTACCAATAATCTTCAAATACACAAGAACCGCGTAGGTCCGATAGAGAATCAGAAAACAACCTGGGGTATGGGTTTCTGATCTCACCTCATAAAGATGTCTATCTTATGAGGTATACCAACTGACTACGTATGAGGAAGTGATACAAGGTATCGACTCCCTATTATGGCAAAGTGCCATAAAGTCCGAAGTGGATTCCATGTATACCAACTATGTTTAGACACTAGTTAATGTACCGTAAGGCATTGTGCCTATTGGTACTAAATAAATCTTCAAGGAAGACATACATGGATGGCAACATACCATTGTACTAAGCTAGGCTTATAGCGAAAAGGTAGAGTTATCAACATTATGTTGATTGCGATGAACTGTTAACCTACCTGTTGCCACGGCAAATCCATTTCGACAATGCTTGCTGATGCTGCATGTTTCATTCATGAAATGTGGCAGCTGAATGCCAAAATCGCTTTCCTTTCCTTAACGGAAACCTTCGGAGGATGTTTAAAAACACCTGACGGTTTTGTCGAACCATAACAAGCAAACTAGGTTTGCAGGCTATTCGATCCATGTATGGATTGAAGCAAGCATTAGGTTCTTGGAATTATCGTTTTGATGTAATCATAATAGTTTATGATTTAATTCAAAACGAAAATAATTCTTGTGTATAAAAGGAGGTTAGTGGGAGCGCACTGACAGTGAAAGTCCTGAGTAATGATGATATATCATTTCTTGGAAATGATATTCCCATAATATAATCGGTGAAAGCTTGGCTTTCATGATAACGACTATAAGTCGTAACATAGGTACTATACAATAGTATAATGGAACAGTGAGCTGGAAATCTTCCTAGCAAGATATTGTTACCGAATAAACAACAAATGCGGGTTATTGCTGCAGCTGAGGCAGCAATAAAAGCCATTTGGGTCGATAATAAATCTAATTAGATTAGATATAGTTCTGTTAGCAGCTGAGCTAGGCGTCAGCACAAGCTAAAGAATTAATGGTCTCATCGACGATCCAGATACTTATTTTGATATTCATCTGATTCGTTCGGATCATACATCGCAGGCGATGTGATGATCGAATAAATCGCATCAGATGATAATCATGCAAATCGCTGACGAAAACCTTTTCTCAGCAGTTTGAGCCAACCGTACATGGTTCGGGTGTCAAGCACTCGAGTGACTGGCTATAGGCCAAGTGGGAGATTGTTGGACAATTATGACCCATAGCGTCACTATTGTACAGATCATGGTGTTGTTGTACAAATTAACTATGTGACAAAAGAGATTGCACTCTTATCATTTGTGATTAGATCACCTAGATATATAAATGATAGGAGGTCCCTGTGATTTGTTCCTGGACGGAGAATGATATGAGACAGTATCAGTCCACGTAGGAATAAATCATTAAATATCCCTATCAGAGTATTATCGAGATAGGACATCGATAAATACGTAAAAGACTAGTATTACACTTGTGCACGTTGTGAGGGCACAACATCATAGTTCTCATATATTGGGTAATGGATACTCATGAAAGTGTAATAGGAGGTTGTGTTTTACCGATGGTACGGGAAAACAGCTTCGCTCTGGATAGACCCCTGCGGAATTCCATTGGTAGTATGACTATGTGTCTATGGGAGTCTGCAATCAGGGTAGGTGTATTTGGTCTTAACCTGAGACTTGCACCGCTAATACTTGCGACAATCAATATAATTTGGTTGAGGTCGTCAGGGCGTCCAGGGCTTAACAGATTCTGTGTACGCCAATGCTGGGTATATTGAGAATCGTAGTGTGTTGGGTGTGATGTTAAACGGAAGTATCACTCCAGTCATATGAAGATGATGGTCACATAGGATACGGAACTCGTTCTCTTAAATGCTCGAGCTATCGTGATATTATGACTTGGTCATGTATATCCGATTATAAAGACTAGTTGCCAGACATCCGATATGTGCTTCGTACGGAGCAGACACAATTCCAGCCCCAGGCCTAGCACGTGAACATCCGATACTGGATCGACATACACAATACTACGGTATACTACGCTTGATATAGATCACTTATTCCTGTAAGCATGTTTCTGGAGAATTGGGTAGGCATGGCGCTTTGCTAGAGGCCAACCTTGTCTTGTAAATCGGTACAAACGTAATACTAGGTACTTACGTGTTTGGATAGTCCGACGACCGTATTTACTGCCAACATATCCGGGGATCTCATGGGTCGCTTCCCGAAGATTCACCGATGACGTATGACTCGCACTTTAATTAATCTGGGATTAATTAGAAGAGAGAGAAAATTAATCTGGGATTAATTACGGAGATATTTTATCTGGGATAAAATATTAATTAAAGAGAGAGAACGATTAATTTGGAATTAATCAATAAAATAATATATTCGATATATTATGCGAAATTGGATTTCGACGCGGAATTAAAATTAGATTTTAATTCGGGCGAACGAATTAATTTAGAATTAATTCGTTAGCGACGTGAATAGTGATTTCTCTAGGCGTAATCGTTTAATTACGTCGCAACGGAAAATTCGTTAATTTGGAATTAGCAAACCCGAGCCCGAGATTATTTGCGAGCGCATTCGCATTTCGAATTCGAGTGCGGCACACAAGTCAAATCGAGCGTCAAATCGCAAGTCACATCAAGCGTCAAATCACATGTCACTTTGAGTGATGTGACAATTTGATTGATTGATTTGAGTGATTGATGTGGTAGTTGAAAAGCAATAATTGCTTTTTGCTTTTTGACTTTTTGATAAATGGAAAATTGTTTTTGTGTATTTGTTTTGTTTTTGGAAAATAAAATAAATATAAAAACAAAAGCATTTTCTTTTTCTCTCACCCACTCACGGTTTCTTCTCTTTTCCCTCCTATCTCTCTCGGCTTGGAGCCTCTTTTTCTTCTTCGATTTTTTCTAGTTTGACCGAACGCATAAGAGAAGAAAGAAAATGATTTTGTTGCAACATGCATCACTCCATAATAATCATGCAAACAAAACTCAATAAATAATAAAAATACAACTGAAAACGGATGTGAAAAATACCCTCAAGTCTAACCTTTTTTGTCGACTTTCGGACTCGCGTTTCACGGAGATCGGAAGGGTTAAAGCTCCTTAACTTTTATGGTTCACTGGTTTGCGTTTTACCTCACTGTTTCGCTGCTCAAGCTACTGTTTTGACTCCGTTTTGCTGCTGTTTTGCTGCCGTATTCTGGTCACTGTGTTTGGTAATTTATGGACAGTTTGTATGTGTTTTGGGCTGCTATTTTGGCGATTTTTTTTGGGGTTGTTTGCTCACTGTTCTACGGTGATTTTTGGGGACTGTTTCAGGGTAGTTTATGGGCTGTTTTGTGGAAGGTTCTCTCGGCAATGGATGGGCTGTGGTTTGGTCCACGTGAAGTGAGTGTGAGGCAGTGGCGTGTAAGGTATGTGTTTATTGCAACGTGAGGCAGGGGGCTGTTGGCTTTGTGGTGAGGATTTGTTGCGTTGAAGGCTGGCCGAGAGGGCAGGTCAGTGAAAAAGGGGCAATGTGCGTGCGTGAGTGGGCTACTTTGAGTGATAAGGCCGTGTGATCAAAGGGGTTGATGAACGTGTGCTTTGAAGGTCAGTGTTTAGTGTTGAAAGGGATCTAGTATGCACTTGTGGCTGGCGTGTGTTGATAGTGGGGCTGTGCGTGAGGGCTTGAGCTTTTGAAGGTAGTGGGGCAGGTGGCTTTACGTGAAGATGGCAAGAGGCGTGGGAATTAGGTGGTTATTGGCGTGAGAGTGAACTGAATTGATGGTGTCTTAGCGTGAGTGGAGGGGCTGCTACGTGAGTGTTTGTTTTGTTGAAGCCGAAAGGGGTGAGGGCAGAGGACGTGAATTGTGAGAGATTAGAGAGGGGGTTGGCTTTGGTTTTGGGTTGTTTATATAGACAAGGGCTAGGGCTTCCCCTTGTCTTACAAGGAATAGATTGGATTTGGTGTCAAACAAGGAAAGGATTTGATTAATTGGGGGGACAAATTTTGGTGAATTAGGAAGGTTGAATATTTGATTTATCTTGTTTAGGCATGATATTGGTTAAGTAAGGTATATGATATTTGTGATTTATCTTAATTAGGTCTGATTTAATTTAATGTTTTCTTTAATTTAGTATATAATATTTTGGATTAGGAAGTTACAATATTTTATTTGGTATAATTATATTTTATGTCTTATTTAAATTGGTAAATGACTAATTAATATTTTATTTAGTTAATATTTAATTTAATTAATATTTAATTTAATTTGGGTGTATTTTAGAGGCACGGGCGTGTGGGCCTAGGTGGGTGTGGGCGTGGGCTTTGTCTTGGTAAGCTAGGTGTTGTGTTGGTTTGGTGAGTGAGTTTGGGCCAAGAGTGCTTTAAACGGAGGTCCAACAAGTGAGCCTGACGCTAAACAAGTGAATAAAAATCTAATGAAACACCTATTCCCTTCCGACGACTGTTTCCCGCAATATCCTTAACTAAAAAGGTAGTGTCTCCAGATGAGACTCATCATAGGGACTTACATGCAAAAATGCAGTGCCTACAGTCGCCCTCACTTTGATGGGACTTGTGTAATGTGTAACAGTGACAATCCTATCAAAGTTATGCAATGCATTTTCACTTACCTGGCTCGCCTGTTGCTTCGAACTGAGTTGATCTGGTGGTCCATTTTCGAACTGTGATCCATTTTTGGATCGCCATTTTCGGCATCTGATGTATGTTCTCCATTTTTGGAGTGCCATTTTCGGCATTTGCTGTGTGTGCTCCATTTTGGAACGTCATTTTCGGCATTTGCTGTGTGTGCTCCATTTTGGAACGTCATTTTCGGCCTTTGCTGTGTGTGCTCCATTTTGGAACGCCATTTTCGGCCTTTGCTGTGTGTGCTCCATTTTGGAACGCCATTTTCGGCATCTGTTGTGGGTGCTCCATTTTAGAGTGCCATTTTTGGCATCTGCTGTGTGTGCTCCATTTTGGGGCGCCATTTTCGGCATCTGTTGTGGTAGCGGTCCATTTCCGAACCGTGCTGTGCGAGAATGTGGCTCCTTTTTGAACTATTATTTGATGAGATGGTCTTTGCCGCTACAAACCTGCGAACACAAACAAACATTGCATGTATGTTATATGTATGCATGTATGCATGGATATGTATCCTATTCCGATGGGTTAGGCCTTCCTTGGTCCATTTCCGAACCGTGCTCCATTTTTGGAGTGCCATTTTCGGCATTTGCTGTGTGTGCTCCATTTTGGAACGTCATTTTCGGCATTTGCTGTGTGTGCTCCATTTTGGAACGTCATTTTCGGCCTTTGCTGTGTGTGCTCCATTTTGGAACGCCATTTTCGGCCTTTGCTGTGTGTGCTCCATTTTGGAACGCCATTTTCGGCATCTGTTGTGGGTGCTCCATTTTAGAGTGCCATTTTTGGCATCTGCTGTGTGTGCTCCATTTTGGGGCGCCATTTTCGGCATCTGTTGTGGTAGCGGTCCATTTCCGAACCGTGCTGTGCGAGAATGTGGCTCCTTTTTGAACTATTATTTGATGAGATGGTCTTTGCCGCTACAAACCTGCGAACACAAACAAACATTGCATGTATGTTATATGTATGCATGTATGCATGGATATGTATCCTATTCCGATGGGTTAGGCCTTCCTTGGTCCATTTCCGAACCGTGCTCCATTTTTGGAGTGCCATTTTCAGCGAGATGTGAAAGTAGTCCATTTTCGAACCATGCTCCACTTTCGGAGTGTCATTTTCGGTGAGATGTGATAGTAGTCCATTTTCGAACCATGCTCCACTTTCAGAGTGCCATACTCGGCCAAACTGATGCTGATGTGGGCTCGCCCCTGGGACTCGTCCCCAAACTGAAACTGATGCGGGCCTCGGCCCTAGGACTCATCCCCAAAACTGAAACTGATGTGGGCCTCATCCCCTAAACTGATACTGCTGATGTGGGCCTCGCCCCAAGCTGATACTGATGTGGGCCTCGGCCTTGGGACTCATCCCCAAACTGTAACTGATGTGGGCCTCGGCCCTGGGACTCATCCCCAAGACTGAAACTGATGTGGGCCTCGGCCCTGGGACTCATCTCCAAACTGTAACTGATGTGGGCCTCGGCCCTGGGACTCACCCCAAAACTGAAACTGATGTGGGCCTCGGCCCTAAGCTGATACTGATTCATTACTGAAACTGATTGTACTGTTGTTGCTTCCGAAGATTCCCCGTGTTCTAAACATCACTGAATTTCATAGTACCAAGGTTGAATGCTTTTCTCAAATATACTCATGTTGCAGGTTGGAGGGAGAGACTCAGGCAAGTAAACGAAATGAACGTCTTTATTATCATTTAAGAAATGGTTCGAACAGGTAGACCAAATCAATGTCTATATTAAAAATGCAGGATCAAATAAACTAGGAGGAACAACTTCATCATTCGCAGCATTGCCTTCTTTCTTAACCTACGGTTCTTCACTGTCATCCCCTATCTCCATGTAAGAAGCTTGGTGGTTAAGGGTTTGGAGGACAAAAGTTTCGGGCAATCCAGAGTTGATCATGTAGGTGGGTGGTGGAACAGAGTGGTAATTTGGTAGGGGGTTCCAATATGTGTTGGGTTGTTCTTTCTCAGGATCGGGTATTTTATGGGCATCAATGAGGTTTTGGATTTCATGCCTAAGGCGGGTGCAGTTGTCAGTTTCGTGGCCTCTCCTCTGATGGAAGTGACAATACAGGCTTAGGTCAAGGTTTGGTGGTATAGGATCTGGAAATGGTTTAGGCTCTAAGGGTTTTAGGAGTCCTTGTCCCTTCAACTTCTCAAGCACCTTAGATAACGGCTTCCCCAGGTTAGAAAAATGCCGGTTCTTGATGGCAGCAACCTCGGTAGTAGCGGGTTTAGTCTCAGAATGCCCCCCAAAAGTTCTTCTATTCTGGCCATAAAACTTTCTGTTTTCAGCCTCCTCTTCTTCAATATCCATAACAGTCTCTCTCAACTGTCGGAAATTAGTAATCATGGAGGTCATCCTCCTCAGCTTACCATAAATAGAGGGCTTGGTGCCCTTGATAATCATCTTAATTTGGTCTTTCTCTGAAGGCCGAGTCTGCATTTTCAAAAGCTGGCTTCTCCAGCGATCCGCATACTCTTTGAAACTTTCCTCTGGCTTCTGTTTAGTGTTCTCCAAATCACAGAGTGACAAGTCAATCTCTAAGTCTGTAACATATTGCTTCAGAAAAGCATCAGCTAGTTCTCTCCAATCTTCCTTAACCTTCTTCTCAAGGCTATGATACCAAACCACAGGTGCCCCCTCGAGTGACATCCCAAACATCTTTTCGACATGGCGCTGTGATAGGCCCACTGAACTCATGACTGAGACATATTGCTGCAGATGGACTCTCGGGTCTCATTCCCATTAAACTTGGCCATGTCGGGCATTTTAAACTGAGCTGGCAGCTGTTTTCCGAAGGTCATTGCCTCATAATCTAACAACTCTTCATGTTTACCCCTCATTTTGCGGGTAACTGTTTCAACCTGATCCCAGAGCTTCTGAAATTCTGCCTCAGACCCAATCACTCTGCATGTTGCATGCTCTGCCATGTCATCATCAAAAGTGGGGATATCATCCCCCAACCCATTCAGAGGCTCCTCGCGCCTCACATTCTCAGAATTTCCCCCAGCACGGGGTACAGCCATATTTGCCATGGCGGTAGTCAAGGCTTGCAACTGTTCGGTAATCTTGGCGAAACCATTTTCCAACTGATCTATCTGGGATATCTCGTTATCAGACGTTCTCATATCTGTTACCAGTCTTTTGGTGAGTCTTCACTCTTCCCCAACCCAACGAGAATCTATGATGGCTTTTAGACACAAGAATTAACACGATGCGTGTATGCATGAAATGAATGAGATGCATGTGATACAAAGAATATATCAACTTATTAAAATTTTCACATAAATCGGCCTATCATCATTTTAGAAGCTTTTGGGCTAACTGTCATAGGAGTGAACTCGTCCCAGTTTAAATGGCCCAACAAGTTCACATCTCATGGCAAGAAGTCCAACCGTATCCAAATGATAATGTTCCTACAAACATATAATGGCCCATTGGCGTTTTAGAAGCTTTTGGCCCAATCATCATAAGATATGTTCTTGCCCCAGTTTAAATGGCCCAACAAGCCCACATCCCATGACAAATTGTCCAAATGGATCCAAACGACGATGTTCCCAAACACAAGCATAAAAGAAAGGTAATGCAAACATAAAATAATAATTTCTATAGAGTGGCCCATCGATATTTCAGAAGCTTTTGGCCCAATCATCATAGGATATGAACTCGTCCCAGTTTAAATGGCCCAACAAGTTCGCATTTCTGACAAGAAATCCAACTACATCCAAATGAGGATGGTCCACAAGCACAAGGAAATAGTTGCTATAGGCCATATGACCCCGGTCTACTTGTGGGTTTGCGGGAGTGTAGACAAAGACTCTCGCTGGCGAAGGATTGCCCACAACTAGGTCTCCCCACTCAAGGGTTCGAGCGACCAAGTGAGCGCACCTTTTTTATACCTTACAGTATGTGCCAACGAGTTATGGTGTGTGACTGACTGTCAAATGGATTTCTCGTTGTAGATTCCCCAGAGGGAGGGTGGAGCAAGGCTCTCTTAAGTATCCTAGCCTCTTAGGCTCTTATCCCTTGGTGACAGGAATAAACAACGAGTCTTCCAAATTAGTCCATCACAATAGGCCACAAGTAAGTGATTGTCTAGGTGCCTTAACAGCTTTTCCTTATAGAAAGGTAGTGAATGAGGGAATACACCAAACCATTACCTAGCCTTAAAAGTGTCTTTGATTAAACCCCTTTTAACTCACAGTAGACACAGTTAATTAAAGCACAAATCATAATATTACAAGACATTATTTCGGGGCCGATTCTCTATCCCAGTGGAGTCGCCAGACTGTGGGACACAGGATCTGGGGCGACGCATGCTGCTCCGGGCTCGCGGCCCGGTTGGGAGTATGGAGTAGCCCGCGGGGGACTAAATCGGAGAATAATGGAGTCGCCACCCGGTGTGAACCGGGAAAATGAGATTTAAGGCCGCACTCACCCCTCGCAAGGGAAGACCTCAAACCGTTGGGTTCGAAATGGTCCCTTACTTATGCCACTTGTAATAAAATGATTTGTGCAATAATCTAACCAAGCCTAAGCAACATATTTCCAAGGATAAGTCACTCCTAAGTTTGCATGCATAGGTACAAAGCTCATATCTAAGTTTACATATAACACATTTTCATGCTTGCATACAACCTATTTGTATATAATCTATGTCTGAATTCATGCATAAAGATAAATTGACATACGGAAGACATACAATTTCACATTGGTAGGCACAGAAGTGCAAACACATAGCCTTCATATAAGCATGCATATTAAGGAAAGGCACTTAAGCGCATAATAGAAATAGATAACTAAAAAGGTAATACAAATGCATAAGGTAAAAAGAGATAACTATATGCTAAGATAGACATGTCGTGATGTGATGCAGGAGGACCTGTTTATCGAGGGCGTTCGTGCGGCGTTCGTATACGCATTCGAACGGTAAACAGAAGGTTCGCATTCATATAGCGTTTGATAACGCGTTCGAACGGGACCAGGCAGAAAACATGCGTTCGTGTGGCGTTCTGAAACGTGTTCGAACGGGGTCACAGCAGCGACCTCCAAAATGCAGTAAACAACATGACACATACATGAACGAATGAATAGATGACATCTAATAAATAATAGCGGGCTAAAAGCGCGGCAAAGCATCGTGGTAAATGATTTTAACCTCTCAAAATAGAGGACCTTTAATCACACTTACTAAGCCCATGCGCAATCAACACAATACATATATAAAAAGTAAAGACAATGATATCGGACTTCGTATACCCGATTGAACACATTTTACATTCAACCGAATATACATCAACCGGCGCGGCAAAGCATCGTGGTAAAGGATTATAATCCCTCAGAATATGAGACCTTTAATCCAACTTACTAAGCCCATGCGCTCGATCACATCATGCATATAAAAAATAAAGACAATAATATCGACTTCGTATACCCGATTGAACACATCTTACATTCAACCGAATATACATCAACCGGCGCGGCAAAGCATCGTGGTAAAGGGTTTTAACCCCTCAAAATATGGGACCTTTAATCCAACTTACTAAGCCCATGCGCTCGATCACATCATTACATAAACAAATAACATGTGGAAATCAAGTAGCGAATAATAAACAAATCAAAGCAACATAAAACGAAATATGCACCGTTTACTCAAGTGGTACGTTGAGTTGTATCCCGAGTACAGATCATACTACCGTCCATTCGGAATAGGCTATGAAATTTATGTCCGGGTTTCCATCCTGTATACCACGAGAGGCGACACACTTTTCATTTTATTCAAGGGCCACAACATACATCATTTTACAATACATGCATTTTTTATCTACTCAAAGGCCACAACATGCATCACTCCATAATAATCATGCAAACGAAACTCAATAAATAATAAAAATACAACTGAAAACGGATGTGAAAAATACCCTCAAGTCTAACCTTTTTTGTCGACTTTCGGACTCGCGTTTCACGGAGATCGGAAGGGTTAAAGCTCCTCAACTTTTCAGGTTCACTGGTTTGCGTTTTACCTCGCTGTTTCGCTGCTCAAGCTACTGTTTTGACTCCGTTTTGCTGCTGTTTTGCTGCCGTATTCTGGTCACTGTGTTTGGTAATTTATGGACTGTTTGTGTGTGTTTTGGGCTGCTGTTTTGGCGATTTTTTTTTGGGGTTGTTTGCTCAATGTTCTAGGGTGATTTTTGGGGACTGTTTCAGGGTAGTTTATGGGCTGTTTTGTGGAGGGTTCTCTCGGCAATGGATGGGCTGTGGTTTGGTCCACGTGAAGTGAGTGTGAGGCAGTGGCGTGTAAGGTATGTGTTTATTGCAACGTGAGGCAGGGGGTTGTTGGCTTTGTGGTGAGGATTGTTGCGTTGAAGGCTGGCCGAGAGGGCAGGTCAGTGATAAAGGGGCAATGTGCGTGCGTGAGTGGGCTACTTTGAGTGATGAGGCCGTGTGGTCAAAGGGGCTGATGAACGTGTGCTTTGAAGGTCAGTGTTTAGTGTTGAAAGGGATATAGTGGCGTGTGTTGATAGTGGGGCTGTGCGTGAGGGCTTGAGCTTTTGAAGGTAGTGGGGCAGGTGGCTTTACGTGAAGATGGCAAGAGGCGTGGGAATTAGGTGGTTATTGGCGTGAGAGTGAACTGAATTGATGGTGTCTTAGCGTGAGTGGAGGGGCTGCTACGTGAGTGTTTGTTTTGTTGAAGCCGAAAGGGGTGAGGGCAGAGGACGTGAATTGTGAGAGATTAGAGAGGGGGTTGGCTTTGGTTTTGGGTTATTTATATAGACAAGGGATAGGGCTTCCCCTTGTCTTACAAGGAATAGATTGGATTTGGTGTCAAACAATGAAAGGATTTGTTTGATTGGGGGGACAAATTTTGGTGAATTAAGAAGGTTGAATATTTGATTTATCTTGTTTAGGCATTATATTGGTTAAGTAAGGTATATGATATTTGTGATTTATCTTAATTAGGTATGATTTAATTTAATGTTTTCTTTAATTTAGTATATAATATTTTGGATTAGGAAGTTACAATATTTTAATTTGGTATAATTAAATTTTATGTCTTATTTAAATTGATAAATGACTTAATTAATATTTTATTTAGTTAATATTTAATTTAATTAATATTTAATTTAATTTGGGTGTATTTTAGAGGCCATGGGCGTGTGGGCCTAGGTGGGTGTGGGCGTGGGCTTTGTCTTGGTAAGCTAGGTGTTGTGTTGGTTTGGTGAGTGAGTTTGGGCCAATAGTGCTTTAAACGGAGGTCCAACAAGTGAGCCTGACGCTAAACAAGTGAATAAAAATCTAATGAAACATTGATTCCCTTCCGACGACCATTTCCCGCAATATCCTTAACTAAAAAGGTAGTGTCTCCAGATGAGACTCATCATAGGGACTCACATGCAAAAATGCAGTGCCTACAAGTATCTTATAATTAGAGTCGGGCCATAATATCTATTATACCCTTCAAATTATTTTTACCTTAAATATCATTGATTCTCTAATGAACGATTTATTCATAATTATTATTAATATTAATCTTTTTATTCGCAATAGAAAAACTTGAGCACTTTAATCGTTCTAGTACCAAATCAACGAATCAACCCTTAAGGAAGATACTCATTTACTTCTCGTAAGTAGTGAACTCCATATCTATGTAAAATGTCTCCAGCTACACACCAAATCATGTCCCCAAAGCATGTACCTATTAGTCGGGATTGCTACACCAACCTCACCTCTGTAAATCAAAAGATATAGCATGTCATGCAGGAGTTCGCAGTACACTTAGGATTCAGATCAATACATATATGACAATCTAGTAGATTGAAATAAATTTCTCTATTTAACGGATATTATTATAAACTCATTTCTATCTGGCTTTAGTCCTAGATGATCACATCATATAAGGTGCCTTCATTCTCATGTCACCACATGGACGATCCCGGATCAAGGTCACCATATAATTATAGAATGGATCGCATCTATAGATAAACCACAAACAAAGTACCTGTTTTGTTTGCTCTCTATGGACTATTTTAAATTATTAACTTCATACTTAAATCCTCTTGTGTATGACAGTCAATGTTTAAAAATACGTGGCGGGGCCTCGAGGCGGCCGGCCATTGAGGCGCGAGGGGGGCCGCCTCGAGGCGGCGAGGCGGGCGCCTCAATCCGAAAATCGAAAAAATAATTAAAATCGTAATATCATAATAATAAAAACATGTTAAATCCAAAATACATTCATTTCTTCATAATTCATAATATGTTCAAACAATTATTGATAACTAATCCCTAAATAAGCTATCATCTATAGCATATTGAAACAGTTCAGACTTAAAATACATATGATATACCACTATACGAATACGACAGGATAGTTAACTGAAGTGTGTATTTTTGGCCAATTAATTGAAGTTTACTGCTTACAACAAGATAGTTCACTAAAGTGTGTAATTATAGTATTACACATTTACACCAAATATGATTTTAGTCCAGAACTTGCACTTAAATCTTTGTATATTGCCTTCAAAATAAGTTTATCTTTTTTTCTAGTTTCTTTAATGGATTTTTTTAGGTCATTAACAAGTTAAAATAAAAAAAACAAGCTGAACAGATTACCACAAACGTTGTCGTCGCCGAGAGAGAGAGCAGAGGAGGCCGAGAGATAGAGAGAAGTATAAGCCGAGAGAGATAGCAGAGGAGGCCGAGAGAGAATATAAAAACCCTAAAATCAAATTTCTTCTTTTTTTTAATACTGTAAATAAAACGACGACGTTTTGAAATCCCCAAAACGTCATCGTTTCATTTAATAAAATTTAAAATTAAAAAAAAAAGGTTTCGGGTGAGGCGGCCGCCTCACGCCGATTTGGCGGGAGGTGGCCGCCTCACAAAAATCGAAATAGGCGGCCGCCTTAACACGCCGTCGCCGCGAGGCGGCGAGGCGGCCGCCTCGACTGAATTTTTAAACAATGATGACACTCATACACTAAATCTGAAGACACATAAGTAATCAATGGTAAACATGATAATTTACAATATGCGATTTAAATCAAACATTTTAATAAATGAATAATGCATCTTTTATTTCATAACAAATAACTCCGTTTATATTACATGAAGCTCTTGGACATATATTTCAACTTAATAAAATGTCAAAAAACTACCATCAACAAGTAGTGATGCAATGGAAAGTGAAGTGTTATTTCTGTTATCACTCACTATGGAAGCCATTCTCTCTTTTTGGCTTCGTGGAATTCTTACCAACTGAAATGAGCCTAAGCAAATGAAACAGTGTGGTTTGGATTTTACATATACACCTTAGTTGTGTGCTTATATACTTTCTAAGTTCTTAGACAAAAGGGTAAATTCATGGGTTTTATTTATTTATTATTTCTGTTGAAAGAGTTTTTATTCAAGGGAAATTGACACTAGGACAATAAAATCTGGGTGATATGTCTATTTACCAAAATGTTATTGATCTAACAATCTTTTTTCCGTTTATTTAATTTATATATATAGGAAAAGATGAGAGCCTCTTGGGTTTATTCTTCATAGTGATGGAATGGCAAAAATTCAATTACTATATATATATAGTCATTGGAGAAACCATCGCCATTTCATGATTACGGCAGTATGCATACAGGTCCAAACTAGAGACGAAAATTTGTACAAAGAACTTAACAATAACCAAAAACAGGGAAGAAAATAAAAACTTAAAGAGGAAAATTAAAACGTACTATTTATTTTCATGAGAGAGTTAATCAATGACATATTCCAAATTCCAATCTATTTGGAAAATAATTATTAACTCTACAAAATATGACAAACCTTGCACGACAGACTTGAGCCTGAAATTTATGGAAACTAATAAAAAAAAAGATTTAAAAGCGGGCATTATTTTGAAACATCAATGTGTGAAACAAGCTCGAGAGTCAAGAAAATCAAGTGGCTTGCAAAAATGAGCAAGTCATAACTAAATGGAATGTGACACAGGCATCGTGTTCCTAAGACATGATGAAAAGTGTCTAATTACCTTATGTGAATTGCGAAAGGGCGAAGAATCATCAGCACTTACTATTTGTGTTTGCCATCGTGGAACTGCTTATTTTTTGAGGATTTGAAAGTCTCCAGAAATTCTTTGGCCTTCTGTAACTCTTGTGTCTTTCTTGATTTATCCCAATTGTGTTCAGCAGCCAATATCTCGATGATGCGAGGCAATGCCCTGCCTGCGGCATCAGTGTCAAGGAAGGCAAGCCGAGATCTCCTTGCAATGAAATCTACTGCAGATTCACAGTACTCATTTCGAGCACAGTAAGCAACCTCAGCCTCTAGAAAAGGGTATCCATGTGCAAGTCGCTTCCCCAAACCTTCACTCTGTAGATTCAAAAGACAGACTTAATATACAAACTGCATGTGCATGGCCTCAAGATAATATACAACACATGCACTAAGCTACTACCAATACAATGTACAAATAATCCTATCACATGGCTAAATCACTTCCTAAGACATCAAAGAATATAGCTCATTTGTCAGATTTAGACAAACTACGTTCATAGTATGGCTAAATAATAAGCCCAGTATCAATTTTGTTTGTCAGGTTACAATGTTCTAAGGAGGTTGGGACAATTGTTTACACTAAGAGCATTTAGGAGCCTAAAGTTTTGGAGGATAGAGACGAATAGGATTTCTTAGTTGTGTACGGGAGGGGTGGTTTTAGCAGACATGGTCCACGAGACACTTGCAATATTATGTTTTTTCTTTTTTAATTTTAATAAACTTAGTTTCTTATCAATATATATCGAAAGCGTACCACTTTCCTATACATATAGACTGATCCTATTAATTTCAACCCATATTGAACTAAAGGAATTAGATTTTCAGCATTTCTCAAATCAATACCACTTTTGACACTTGTCAAAGTTCCCTGATATTCAAAAATATTTGATCTCACTGAAATTTATTCAATGAATGGGGTAACATTTGCGGATTATAGTCACAGAAAAGGAAAATCCTATCATCTAAACCTGATTTGCAGTTTGTAAATGAAAAAATCAATAAAAAATAAAAAAAATACTTTACTTTAACAAAACCAAAACAACTATAGAACTACAAAACATAGAACGACATACCAACCTGAGCTATGCTAGCCACTCGTTCTCCCATTGTACCATATGCATGGGACAAATGCTTCGCAGCAGCAGTGTCCATAACTCCAGGAACAACTTTACCACCATATGACCTCTTCATTCGTACATATTGTTGAGCAAGAACTGTGAAAGATGAAGGATCCCATCCATCTCCACCAACAAGCCGCAGGTTGGGGGTCAAGCATCCATTGCTTGGACTCAGCTTTCCAGACTTTATAGCAGCATTAACTGCATCTTCTGCCATGCTGAAACCAGATCTAGTAAGCACAAAACTCATGCACAAAAGGAAAAAAAAAGTGGTAGGACCGTATGAGGAGTGCGGAGGAATATAATTCAATTTGTGAAGATAATTTACGCCATTCAAAGGTCAAAATAAAAAGCACATAATTCATGAAAAGCTTACTGGATAAGGTACCAATATTTTTTCGCATATCGGATAGGAAAAATCTTTTACCTCCACAAATCCTTGTTGATCTTTTGGTGGAAACCCTCTCACAACTAATTAAACATACACTTTCAGTTTAAACTCTACCTTCTGTATGTTGTCCACTTTCCACCAGTAATTGTGACCAAACCAGGAAAATCTTCACATACTACATGATCCCTGGAGATGCTTTCAGTGTTCTTTGCCGATGGATCCATTGCCAACGGGCGAATACCACTCCAAGCAGAAAGAACATCTGTGCGTCGTACCTAAATTTTTCACCATTATTTTAGTATCCACAAGCATACTGAGTAAAGAAAGAATAAAAGGGATGAGACAAATTGAAATCAAATGCTTTCCAATAATTGTGAGTTTAGACATCTAGTAATCCATACCAAATAAGCAGATATTAACCAAAAACCTATTTTCAGAAAATAATAGGCCATCAGTTAATGCAGTATATTGCCATTCCTACCATGTTACATGTTAGTACATGTAAGAAGCTCAAATATTCAGTTTGAGCACAAGATTAGAAGCACAACTCAACAAAATATACAGGTGCAATAAACTTGGTATTTGGATAGAATCTGTTCATCCAAACTACAATGCTTGTGTGTAACAGTGACACCCGACATACCTTAACGTTAAGGTAATCACTGATGGCATCCAGTATAAACTGAATCTCATCTTCATGTGGTTCTGGAAGCAGAGTGATTATCGTGTTAGAATCTGTAGTGCCAGCAACTGTTCGTCCCAACCATGGCAGCATGAAAACAACGCGTCCATCCTTAGTTTTAGGAACAATCAAACCCATTCCTTCTGGAGAATAGTAGTCAGGGAGAACAACATGCACGCCACTACTAGGACAGATCATAGATTGTACGTTTTCGTCAGCCAATTTCCTCACTGAGTCACAAAATGGCCCAGCCGCATTCACAACCACTTTTGCATACGTATCAAATTCTTTGCCTGATATGCAGTGATGGTCATTAACAATCAATTTAGAAACAAAAACTAAATGCTGAAGCAAGAAATAATGATAATCCTTGTGTTTGACTAATTGTGATAAACTGGCATGAACAATATTAGTATGTGTAACAAGAACTCATAAACTGCAACTAAATGCTTCTTAATCTTATAATCTTTCAATTGTTTGCTTACAGAACTTTTTGAACTCTACAATGGGAAAAAACAAAGGGAAATAGCCAACAAAAAAAACCTTAAAAAAATTGGGTCAACTAAAATTAAATTTCTGGCAAAAGTTGAAAGGAAAATAATTTTTTTTAAGCAAAAAAATTTATAACCAACCTCATCAATAGTTATCTTGTTTCTACTGAGAGAATAATAATAGTTCAGTAGAAAAATGAGCTTTCCTACCTGATAGGTTGTTTCGAATTCGAGCACCAATTATCCGGTTACTAGCCTCGTCTTTAATAAAGGATACGACTTCAGCATGGTTAAGCACTGCTGCCCCAGCCAGCGCAGCAGTGCATGCTAATCCAACATTAAGACGAGAGTCATTCATCTGACCGTCATAATACACCACTGTGCCCCTCAAGCTTCTATCTTTGCCCTTCCTTGCAAGAGTGGGAAACAGCTCAGCAGACTCTTGGGCAGAATAATATCTGGAAAAATGTAATAGGTGTCGTCCTGCGACCAAATCGTACATTTTCAAGCCCATCCAGTAGTATACTACCTCAAACCAGTCAAAGCAGGGTGTCATGCAAGGCAAAGCATTGCAGAGGTGTGGTGCATTCTTAATAACCTGCTTACGCTCCTCAAGTGCATGGAATACCAGCTTCAGTTGACCATAATCAAGATTAAACACAGCTTTCTCCAAATAACGGACACCTAAAAGTTAGTAGACATAGAATAACTGAGTAATTCTTTAAGGGATCAAACATATGGAACATATTCTGTGCAAGTGTGCATACATTCACAAAATTGCTGATCAACCTCTAAACCCTCAAGAAAACACATTCATTAGTTAGGCTATTAATTCAGCCAACCCCTCAATCTAATAGCAATCACCCTTATTTTGATCAAGAAACGACCCCATAGCTAATCCAGAATTGTTGGAACTTGTTCATATAATTAAAAACATTTTCAAATAGGTGATTCTGTTTACATTTCAATTTTGCAGCCTTTAGATCAAATGGTGAAATAAAAAAGAAAAGGCACTTCAAAAATAAAATAAAGTCGTGAAAGCCATTTTCTCAACTAATGCTTCTAATTGTTATTGTTTAGAGGATATTTTCTTTTAAATTGCATTCTTCAAAAGCACTCCCCAACTCACCTTAGCCTCTCTTGCTAGTGCCACTGCCAACGAAGTACTCATCTCATTGCTATAACGAACTTTTTATTATTTTATCATTTTTTGCTTTTGAACAAGGAAAATTCAATTAGCCTACCAATTCAAAAGATACATCACTCTTTAAACAAAAACCAGAAACAAGAAATCACTAATTCGGTAAGCTAACATATCAGTTTCTGAGAATAATACAAAAATTCATTGAAAGTCACAGTAAATTTCAGTACCTAAGCATAATAACAAAAATTCATTGGAAGTCACAGAGAATTTATGCACAACGAGCATTCAAAATTCAATATCTTACCTCCATGAATCAGTTTCGTTGACCGCGAAGACGTGCCGGACGAGAAATCCTCTCTCTCAACAAGACCAACGCGAAGACCTCGCGTAGCGGCGTCGAGCGCGACGCCGCAGCCGGTGGCGCCTCCGCCGATAACAAGAACGTCAAGAGAATTACCGGTATTAGCGGCAATCAAAGCCGACTCCTGGACGACTCTCGACGGAACGACGGCGTTTGGATCGTTGATCTGGCTGCTGACGGAGTCGAGCTCGGGCCCGCGGTCGTTGCCGGAGAGGGAGGGACGAGTGAGGAGGAGGATGGATGTGCCGCCAGCTGCGGCGGCGAGCGCAGCGCCAAAGCGGCGGATGCGAGTGGCGGACATGATCGTGTTGTTTATTAGTGGCTTTGTAAAGTTCGCGCAAGAAAATAGCAAAAATGGTTGCGGTTCAGTTATTATGGGAAGCAAATAAAGGCTTGCATTGGGACTCGTTGTTCATGATCATGGGTATTATTTGATTAATTTACTAAAATGCCACTCTTTGGTGTAGACGTGGGCTTATGCGTAATTTCATCTTTTAAATTCTACGTGGCAACTTCAGAGGAGCTGATAATGGTACACATGGCATGTCTCGGCTGCTTTGACCGTGAGCATTAAATTAAGAGGACGATTAAGGGAACTTATTCCGTGAATGCGTATGCGTTGAGTGTGACCTTTTGTTTTCACCGTACTTTTTCGCCTTTTTATTTATTTATTTTATTTTCGGTCAATTAAAGAAAGTCATGAATAGCAAGAAGTCAAAATACGGATAGCAACGGTAGGGAAAGGTAGATCGGTTCGGTTTCGAATTGAATCGAAACTGAAAGTTCGTAATTATCTTAAGGTTCTGACTAGGGCTGAGCACCGGTTTTGGTTCTACCTAGAATCGGATCGATTTTCTAGGTTTGTAACCGGAACCGGTTGTAACCGGTCCGGTTCTGATTCCAAAATGGTTGGAACCAGAACCGAAATTTGGAACCGGAATCAGAATCTGTTTTGAGAACCGAATTTCGGAACAATAACTTGTTTTGGGAACCGAATTTAGAACCAATTTCGAAACCAAATTAACACCCAATTTAAAACCAATCCACTATATAGAGAAAAACTTACTGCGATGGTCAAGATCTATGGTGGCGAATCCACCGACTCAAGCACCTCTAGACTGCAAGAACTCAAGGAACTCCTCAAGCCCGTACCCCACGGTTTTTTTTAGAACCTCTGAAGTCTCTGAGCGGATTGTCTCTGCAACTCTAAGCGCCGGAACTCCGATTACCAAACTTCATCCTAAAGAACTCTGAAGGATTATGAATTTTGGATTAGGTTGTGTTGAAGGTTATCAAAGAAGGATTCTCACCATTAACAAAGAAAAAGAAGACAAGAAGATGAAAGAAGTCTTGGAATCAAATAAGGTTGAAAGCTTTGAGAGATTTTGGCTCAAGGGATTTGTGTTTCAACAATTGGGGAAGATGGCTACATGTTGTATTTATAGGTAGGACAAAGATTTAGGGTTTTTCAAAGTGAAAATGCTGAAAAACGCGTTTAGATCGCAGTCGTGTTCGAACGTTTACTCGAACGCACCATGAACGTGTTCCTACTGGAAAGACTCGTTCGAACGCTACTCGAACATACCACGAACGATTGCTCCTGGAATGTTTCGTTCGAACACTTCCTCGAACGTACCTCAAACGTTTGCTCTCTGAAATATTTTGTTCGAACCCAACTGAGAACGTGCCACTAACGCCACACGTTCGAACGCTGCAACGAACGCAGCACTAACGAAATTGCTCCAGTTTTGCCAAATACTGGTCCAATTGCTCCAAGTTCTTCAAAACTTATTACAACTAATTGAACTTCACAGACATTGCCAATAAAAATATAGAACTAACAATCTCCTTCTTTGGCATTCCGTGACAAAACACTACCTAATACAAAGACTACGGTAATAGACCCAAAAAGAAAATAGTCAATTGTTAACCATCAAAACAGTGACTTATTGTTGGGGTTTTAGGCGGCAATTGCGGGTAAACGCAGCGGAACGCGGAAAATCAAAATTTTCTTATTTCAATAATTTTTCTTGGGTAATTTATTTTAATTACTCAATACTTAAAAACTGGAATTTTTACCCAAAAATCAGATTTTTCATTAATTATCGTTTAGCCCCTAAACTTTGTATTTTTATCATTTTAGTCCTATATTGTCAAATACAATTTTAATTGATTCTAAATCAATCCCAAAATGATTTGTACATGTCTTATACATGAAAATACAATTTACAATTCAAGAAAACAGATTTTCTACATATTGCCGAGAGGTCCCTAAACTTTCAAGAATATACAATTTGGTCTTTTTTGTTCAAAACATGTCAAAATCAAATCCAATAATTCCCAAATTTAATATACATCATATATACATCAAATTACATCACATATATGAAAAACCCCAAATTTGGAGATGGTTATGAACCCTAATTTTATAATTTCCACAAATTGATAAATTAACACCAAATTAATTAAATTCAATACTTTAATTCAATTCCTACCATACCAAACAAGTCTCACCACCACGAAATAACTCAAAAATAATTCTAGGTAATTTATGAGTGGCTAAGTAACTCTAGAATGACAACAACACCATCAAATGGCTAAAAGAGTGCTTAAGAACTAATTTCAAGCAATCTTTTAACATACATGCTTCCATCTTTCTGTTGGGATTTTGGGCAAAATACTCGGGTTACGCAGCGGAATGCGGGAAAATCAAATTTTCTCATTTCTTTAATTTTTCTTAGGTAATTAAAATAAACTTATTTATTATAATCACTCAATACTCAAAAACAGAAATTTTTAACCAATAAATCATAATTTCACTAAATTACCATATAACCTCAAAACTTTCCATTTTAATCATTTTAGTCCTAAGTTGTTTAAAACAAGCTTAGGTGATTTCCAATCACAACCAAAATGATTTGTACATCAAATATACATTAAAAACAGAATTCTGAAAAAATTTCCATATTTTTCAGTAATTACGGAAATGCCCCAATACTTTGCATTTTGATCATTTTAGTCCCAATTTGTCAAATACATAATTAGGTGATTCCAAATCACTACCAAAATGATCTATACATGTCTCATACATGAAAATACATTTACAATTCAAGAAACTAATTTTTCCTAAATTGCCGAGAGGTCCTTCAAGTTTCCAAGAATTACACTTTAGTCCAAATTGGTTCAAAACCATTTAAGATCAAGTCCAATCAATACCAAAATTAATATGCATCATATATACATCATTAATTAACACATATATGAAAACTCCCAAATTTGGAGAGGGTTATGAATCCTAATTTCTCAAATTGTCCAAATGGCCAATTAACACCAAATTAATAAAATTCAACATTTTAATTTAATACTTACTACACCAAACAAGTCTCACCACCATGAAACAACTCAAAAAAAAATTCTAGGTCATTTATGAGTGGCTAAACAACTCTAGAATGGCTACCAAATCATCTAATGATTAAAAGTGTGCTTAGTAACCATTAATAAGCAAACTTTGTTTACATACATGCTTATATATAACATCCAAGCTTCCAAACATCTTATTACAACACAAGAGAGTATAGAAACATGTACACATCATATGTTATAGCTAAGAACCATAGAAATATTTTTCTATACAAAGAAAGTTAGAAATTACCTTTTAATCTCCAAATTTTCTTTGATTTCTTCTTAACTCTTTTCTTTTTCTCACAACTCTCTTTCTTTGTAAACTTTGGAGGCTTAGCATCAAGCCATTCAAAAGAAAAAGAAACCCTTATATATTAGGGTTACTTGGCCAACTTTGACAAGGTTAAAATGATAATTTTTTGATTTTTCAATTTCTTTAATCAATATTAAAAGAATTCAAAGTCAAAAATGCTACCATTTTCCATAAAGCAAAATACAGGCGCACCAATCAAAATTAGCCATTTAAAAGCATAATAATGATAAAGATAAACATATTAAATAATTCTAATTATTTAACAATTAAATAATTAAATAATTACTTAATACAAACATCTAAATACATGTATCATATTTACATTAAATTTTCCATAATACATATATTTGGAACACATGTAAAATACTTTATTTAACAAATAATTAATGTGTATTTAATAAAATCAAGTATTTAATCTAAATATACACTAATTAGAAAACGGTCGGGTAACCCTTTAAGCATGCATTTTTCGTTTAACCGTTAAACGATCTATAAATAATCAATATTATTTATAAAAGTGGCTTTAGTGCTCTACGAGTATGTTCATTAGTGAGACTCTCTAGGTTAAGACATATCCGTCATGAAATCCAATTTTGTGTCCATAATCTACCCACCCGTAAATTATGACGAACACGGATAAACTCTCTAAACCATACAGGTCGAGGTCATCGCATACGTATAATCCCTCTGTCACAGGTATTCGGATTATCCCAGAGATATAGATAAAAATGTCAAATCTCTATAGGTATAATCCCGCCGACGATTCCATTAGCAATCTCTTAATAACACTTAGAACTTACTTCTACAGTGTACCACATACCCATGGATTTAACAGATTGCTAATTGCACATTGAATACTTATGCTATGTACGCATATCTGACGGATCATATCTTAATACGCACAGGATATCATGAGAATCAGTCCACACCCAACGAACAGACGACGGTCTGATCTAAATAGATCGGTGACGTGACTGTCATCAAAATATAAAGGATACCTCATACATCCACAGTGGTATCTCAAGTCGAATGACCACTATCCTCACTTGACTCGAGAACATTCCTATTGACGTTGGTGTACTATCTATTAGGAAATCTTCAGTGAGTCGTTCAGTGTTTATCCACTATAAACACCTAAACGTCTATACGAGTCTCCCAAGACTCGTGGTTCATTGGGATAAACCATCGGACCAAGTCTCGATATACGACGTGTACTGGTCTTAGCGGATTTTAATAACCGACCCGTGTTAGTAAATCTTGACCAGAAACTTTATTTGATAATATATTTCTTATAGTGTCACTTCCCAATGTCAATTACAAACTGCTTTGTAACTGCACACTACATTATATATTATCGAGTCTTTGTCTAATTATATATATATATATATATCACTAAATCATATTTAGTTTCAATCTAATCGTAATTAGATCGAATATATATATAAAAGTAAGAAATACCACCATAAATTAAGTAATATTATGGAAAAAGAATTGTTTGTATTCATGAATCAGACATGAATACGATCCGAATTGACACTCTGAGCACCAACCCTAAAAATTTCTCCCACTTGCTCTAGTGCCAATCCATGGTATCATAAACACATCTAAATATGTATCACATACGCATGGTCTTCAAGAGCTGACCTTTCATTCTGTAAGGAAATCTATTAAAGGGTTATCTATCCTCAAGGAAGATCGTGGGCTATTAAGTCTAAGGCTGAAACCTAAAATCCTTAAGTCTAGTTCATTTTAGATTTACCACATCAATTTTATTGGTGATCAGACAACAAGAAGCATTAAGCTTAAGACTTAATAAGTAAACCTTTAAATTACCCAAACTATAAAATAACCCCTTATAAACCGGTGATATTAGAATTCATCACAACCTCAGATAACTAACACATAACTAGGGCTAGTAAAAACTTAAAAGTAAAAGACATAAAGTAAAAATACTGAAAAGTAAAAGACATAAAGTAAAAGTACTGAAAAGTAAAATAAAATAAAATGCTAAGGTAAAAGGAATTACTTTTACTATTTACTATTTTAGATATCTCCCATAAAATAATATATAAACTTGTGATAATATTACCAACCGACCAATCTGGCGGTATCCTTTATTAGTCAGGTTTAAACCAGATTAAAATGAATTACCAACCGACCAATCTGGCGGTATCATTTTTAAGTCAATATTTTAAATAGTGAATATATTATTTTTAAGGGAGATTAATCTAAATAGTAATAGTAAAAGAATTACCTTTCACCCTAGCTGGGGAAGTTACCTCATCATGGTAAATAGTAAAAAATGTAAAAAATAAAAAAAGTAAATTATTATATTAACAAAACGTAATTAAAATTATTTACAAAACTAAAAACTAAAAAAAACTAAAAACTAAAAGAAACTAGAGAGAGAAACTCTCTCTTTACAGAGAATAGAAGAGAGAGAGTGGTACATCTAAATCTGAAATTTGAAGCTCTATTTATAGGCCTCGGTAGGCTTCCAGCGTCGCAATGCCAGGGCCTTTGGCGTCGCTACGCCAGCTTCCGTCGACGTGGCACGCTCTGGTTCGTTTGTTTGAAGATTCTGGATAAGCTGATAAGGTAACACGTGGCGAGGTGGTGAGGTGGTTGGGCTTCAATTATTATGACACGTGGCGGCTTCTGATGGTCGATGAGATTCTTATCCGCCACGTGTCAGATAAGGATTAGATACTCAATGATTGATGCTGACGTGGCGACACGTGGGAAAGAGACTGTCAGCACCGTAGGATTACGACACGTGGCACTTCTTGATTGGCTGATGATGACGTGGCGGTGAGGTGGCAAGTTTGACTTGTCAACCTGGTGATGTGGCTGGATGAGGCATGACAATGACGTGGAGTGACACGTGGCACACATGGCGATGGTGACTGTCGGCACCGTAGGATGCTGACACGTGGCACGGCGCATGTTAGCAGATCGGTTGTGATGGTGACACGTGGCACGTCGCACGTTAGCAAAATCAAACTTTTCTCAAATTCTGATTTGGGGACCCGGCGCACGTTAGCACTGTTCGGCGCATGTTAGACGTCGCGACGCTGAAGGTCTTGGCGTCGCGACGCGGACAATTTACTGATTTTCCATTTTCGTCCAATTTTCACTGTTTTGGCCCAAATCACCTCCAGAATGTCCTGAAACTTTATTTATCTACAAAATAACACAAAACACATCAAGATATTCACAAAACTCAAGAAACTATACAAAATATTAGGTTAAATGAGTGGGAAATAATGATATAAATACCACTCATCACACCCCCAAACCTAACATTTTGCTAGTCCTCGAGCAAAACATAAAATAAAATAACATAAATAAATTAACTAAGCCCTTTTCGTAGGGATCACGGTTGCATCTAGCATATGCAACAAGCCTTTAAACCCCTAGGTGTCCCTAGTGGACGAGTTGTAGTGTCGTGAGGGTTTACATCAATGATACCCACAAACATTTTACAAAAGTAAAAAGGTAGTAAAACTAATGCACACAAAAGCAAAAAAAAAAAAAAAAACAAGCGAAAAGAGAATAAAGAAGTTAGTGACTAATCAGGTGAAACTTCTACTCCAAGTTACTAGTTGTTTTGTTTTATTCTAAATTACTGAATAAGTAAATTCTCCGATTATTTTTACCATTCTTCATATACATAGCCAACATAATATTAAACAACTCATTTTTGCCCACAACAGTCATAAGTGCAGTTGATAAGAGAGTAATATTTTTGTCCTAAAGTTTTATCAGAATTCACACCTTTTTGCAGCAGCAAAATGGAATAATTTTTCAGATTTTTCAGATTTTTTCTGATTTTTTTTCTATTTTTTATTTATATACAATATCTTCCATCTATGTAACGAGTGTTGGGTCGGTGGCTCCCAAACCAGTTGGCTTTAGGGCACCAGGTGTTAAGACACCCCTACGGACTTAATTACTCAGACTTCAGATATATATATTTTTGCAGCATATTGATCCATGTAACGAGCTTTGGGCCAGTGACTCCCAAACCAGTTGGCTTTAGGGCACTAGGTGTTAAAACACCCTTACAGACTTAATAACTCGGATCTCAGACGTTTTTTTTTTCTTTTTTTACTCCATTGCTTTTTGAGATGCTTCCTCCAATTAAACTAGAGCACTGAATATTACAAACTTTTCAATTTTAACTCATGTCGTATGTTACTATATATGTTGATAATATCTGTCAACTGAGCATATGAAGATCCATTTTAGTCAGTTTATGGAGAATTTACAAATTAAATAATTCAAAATGAAATAAACAAAAATTAACTTATTTCGAAAATAGGTTTGAGATACGTCTCAGGAGTGGAAACTCCTTACTCAGCTATCTCTTACCAATTTCACCTTTTAGTCAAATAAAAATGCAAAATATTTTTGTAATTTTGAAAAAATTTCATTTTTTTGTATTTTTCGAAAAAATTTGGACTAAAAATAAAAATAACATACAACAAAAAACAAGGTATTGATCAACTAATTCCCTCCCCCAAACCTAAATGAGATATTGTCCCCAATGTCTTAAACAGTAAAAGGAGAGTTAAGAAGGTCGTACCTGGTTAGCTGAAATCTACAGGAAATTAAAGGTTAAGATCCAGATTAATCCGACGCCTCTTACCACGATCGTCCTCGGACCAATTTATCTTTGAAAGGATAGGGTCAACTTATGGTTCATAGGCTATGAATTGGTCTATTAGATCCGGAGCAGTTCTGGCAGTGAATAGGAGTTCTTTCATAGGTTTTGACACGAACCCATTTCTCCGGGCATCATCAAGAAACACACAAAGAAAATCATAAAATCCATCAACATTAAACAGTCCAAGCGGTTTCTGGTGAATGTTCAGGTTCGCCCAAGATAGAACTATAAAAATTTCCTCCAATGTACCCAAGCCACCTGGCAAAGCTATAAAAGCATCAGCACGGTTAATCATTTCTACCAGTCGTTCAGAAATACCTGGAACGATCAGTTTCTCTCTGTTTGATGATCCAATAAGATTTGCCTCTGCCAAGGGTTTTGGGATGATTCCCAAAACATGACTGTCTCCCTCCTGTACAGCCTTTGAAACGATCCCCATAAGTCCGAGATTGCCTCCGCCATATATTAAGTGCATATTCCTTGCAGCTAAGACTCGACCCAATTCCTGTGATGCTTCTACGTATTATGGCTTAACTCCAACACTACTACCGCAAAACACACAGATGTTTTCAACTCGTCTTCTTGAAGTGGCTTCCATTTTTTATGTATTTCTTTTTCAAATCAGAATGCCTTCAAAAGTGCAATGACGGGTTGAATTTATAGTACCTGAAAAGGGTGAGTAATAATAGCACTAATATCTTCCAAATGACGATTGTTAGCTAAACAACAAAAGAAATCTTGAAAGGTCAAAAAAAGTCTGGATCCTGTCTACGAAAATAAAGATAATTACAACAGAAAAGCGAATCAAAGCAATAATTAAGGCAACGGAATTGTGTACGCAATACGCCACTCGCTTAGTATAAATTCATTAGGATGCGTCTCAAGATTTCATTTCTTACTTAACCATCGCTAATGAATTGTTTCTCATCTTTGATTGCCAAACACAATTCCTTCTGTCTTAAAATGCTTCGTTTGTGCATTTCCCTACAAAAAAACACACAAAATTAAAAATTTCACACAAAATATGAAAACAAATTACAACAAATTGCATGGGTTGCCTCCCTGCTAGCGCTAAATTTTTCGTCTTCAGCCAGACGTGACTGAAATTCATCTGTTAAGGAGGTTTCAATGTCATTTTGGATGTCCGATTAAAGATAATCCCATGAGCGTTGCTTTTGAAGGGTCACTTCCAACGGTAAGGTAGCAGAAATTTTTTTGTCCCATTTAGTGCTTGTGCCACCTTTTTGCTCCTTGTTGCTCCAGTGGTTCCTGCAAAGAAAGAAAGAAAATCAGGAGGTCTCGTATGGTGCTTGACTTGGAATGGAAGTTGCATTCTGTCAAGCTTCTGGGTGATATCTTTGATTTGTACTCCCCGATACAGCGATGTTTCTCCTGAATGCTCTGGATTTTCAATTTGGTCTGACAGTTGCTCCTCCATTTGCTCTGTTTCTTGCTCCATATTTTCTTCACAGATGTATTTTAGGATTTCCTCGTTCAGTTCTTCATCTGTCATCTGTGAAATGCATGCTCCATAAGTGTCAATCTGAGGATGTAAAGTTATGTCTGTTTTTAGGTCTTCATCCTCTGATACGACTGGAATGGATGGTTCAGGTAGATCTTCATCAAACATCATGGAAAAACATGCTCCAAGATCTTCATTTTGAGGATTGAAAGTTTGATCCTCCGTTGTTGGTGCAGTTGGTACAAATAGATCAGCTTCATCCTCGTCAGAATCTGAATAATAAAAGTCAAATTGAGACTTTGCCGGTTCGGGCTCCTGAACTGATACCTCTGGTTGTTGATACTGCTCAGCCTCCTCCTCTGTTGAAGTGTCATTGTGAAATTATTGGTAATTGAAGGCTTTATCAGTGTCATTTGAAACTGGTTCTTGAGGTATGTAGTTCTGGTTTTCTGTAAATTGTCTCATTTGATCTGTCACCCTCTGAATGAATTCTGATTGTCTCTGAATTTGTGTATCTAATTGAGCTCCCGTTCTTCGAGCCAATGTTTGAGCGTGTGAATCAACTGATCTTCCTCGGATGGTTCTGTTTGTTGATGAAGATCGTAGATTGATGGTGGATAAGATGGATAATATGATGGTTATTTGTACCTTGAATGATTCCAATAATTCTGCCACTCTGAAAGGTATATACATTGATCGCTCGGGTGGTTACCATCACATATTACACATCTCCTCATTTCGTTCTGTTGAGCAAATGTAGAATAACTTGGTTCTGGCATCCAGTGATAATCATTGGGCTGGACAACAGGCCTCAAAAAACCGGACTGTTGCTCCCAGATGTGGGGTGTATCTTCTTGTAACGTTCGTAATCTCTCAATCTCCCAGTAGTGTTCCATTTTTCAATCACCTGAAAAAGAAAGAAATAAAAATTACAGATAAAAATAAAGAAAATTAGATACAAATAATTAGATAGCTTCAAAATTAACAACTCAATAAATATAAGTCCCCGGCAACGGCGCCAAAAACTTGACCGGCGTAAACACACATGTATAACGCAAGCGCACGTATCGTTCAAGTAGTATAAAAATATCATCCCACGAGGACTTAATTCATACTGTTGTTATTAATTATTGAATCTATTTATTTACAAATATCTAATTGAAGGTGAAGAGAATGATTGTTTGATTGGTTGAAAGTGGTTTTACAAAATAAATAAATAAATAAAAAGACAAAAGAAAGTACTAAGGAAAATAACAAAAGACACAAAGATCTAGGGTTGTGAATCCTTCTAATATCTTTTAAAAGATGAAGTGATTATTTTATGTTTGTGTAATAAATCAGTTTACTAACCTGGAACACTAAGTTATGTAAAAGCCTATGTCGATGGTCAGACGCAAATACCCAATTTAACCCAATTGAACCATATGTCTATGTCAACCAAATTATCTGGATTCATTAAGTTTAAGTTCCAATTATAGCTACCCCTGCCCGACAGGTATATGTCTATCCTGTAAGGAAATCTATTAAAGGGTTATCTGTCCTCAAGGAAGATCGTGGGCTATTAAGTCTAAGGCTGAAACCTAAAATCCCTATGTCTAGTTCATTTTAGATTTACCACATCAATCTTATTGGTGATCAGACAACAAGAAGCATTAAGCTTAAGACTTAATAAGTAAACCTTTAAATTACCCAAACTATAAAATAACCCCTTATAAACTGGTGATATTAGAATTCATCACAACCTCAGATAACTAACACATAACTAGGGCTAGTAAAAACTTAAAAGTAAAAGACATAAAGTAAAAATACTGAAAAGTAAAAGACATAAAGTAAAAGTACTGAAAAGTAAAATAAAATAAAATGCTAAGGTAAAAGGAATTACTTTTACTATTTACTATTTTAGATATCTCCCATAAAATAATATATAAACTTGTGATAATATTACCAACCGACCAATCTGGCGGTATCCTTTATTAGTCAGGTTTAAACCAGATTAAAATGAATTACCAACCGACCAATCTGGCGGTATCATTTTTAAGTCAATATTTTAAATAGTGAATATATTATTTTTAAGGGAGATTAATCTAAATAGTAATAGTAAAAGAATTACCTTTCACCCTAGCTGGGGAAGTTACCTCATCATGGTAAATAGTAAAAAATGTAAAAATAAAAAAGTAAATTATTATATACAAACGTAATTAAAATTATTTACAAAACTAAAAACTAAAAAAAACTAAAAACTAAAAGAAACTAGAGAGAGAAACTTTCTCTTTACAGAGAATAGAAGAGAGAGAGTGGTACATCTAAATCTGAAATTTGAAGCTCTATTTATAGGCCTCGGTAGGCTTCCAGCGTCGCAACGCCAGGGCCTTTGGCGTCGCTACGCCAGCTTCCGTCGACGTGGCACGCTCTGGTTCGTTTGTTTGAAGATTCTGGATAAGCTGATAAGGTGACACGTGGCGAGGTGGTTGGGCTTCAATTATTGTGACACGTGGCGGCTTCTGATTGGTCGAAGAGATTCTTATCCGCCACGTGTCAGATAAGGATTAGATACTCAATGATTGATGCTGACGTGGCGCTGATGTGGCGATGATGTGGCGACACGTGGGAAAGAGACTGTCAGCATCGTAGGATTGCGACACGTGGCACTTCCTCATTGGCTATGATGACGTGGCGGTGAGGTGGCAGTTTGACTTGGTCAACCTGGTGATGTGGCTGATGATGAGGCAATGACGTGGAGTGACACGTGGCACACGTGGCGATGGCGACTGTCGGCACCGTAGGATGCTGACACGTGGCACGGCGCATGTTAGAAAATCGACTGTGATGGTGACACGTGGCACGGTGCACGTTAGCAAAATCAAACTTTTCTCAGATTCTGATTTGATGGACCCGGCGTACGTTAGCACTGTTCGGCGCATGTTAGACGTCGCGATGCTGAAGGTCTTGGCGTCGCGACGCGGACAATTTACTGATTTGCCATTTTCGTCCAATTTTCACTGTTTTGGCCCAAATCACCTCCAGAATGTCCTGAAACTTTATTTATCTACAAAATAACACAAAACACATCAAGATATTCACAAAACTCAAGAAACTATACAAAATATTAGGTTAAATGGGTGGGAAATAGTGATATAAATACCACTAATCAACTAGACATTCTAATCAATTTTTCTTTCGACAAATGAATCATCTTTTATGAAGGATGAATACTATATAAAAGAGACACACTAACTGTCAAACAGTTACACTAACTGTCAAACAGTTACATTAACTGTCATACAGATAGTCTTGATGTGTCATATATTAGATCATATCTAATGAACGACTAATGGGAGTATCTCACAAGTCTCTTAGTCTTATATCATATATATAAAACTTTATATCGAATATAACAAAGACTACTCTCACTGCTTTCACGGAGAAAAGAAGACTGAGGTAAAGCTTTTACCTCATTAACATCTCATTATTACATTAACAATGATAATGTCGTTAGGATATATAACACTAGAAAGAAATTTGTACGCTAGTATATCAAACTGTGATCTTAGCAAAATACAAACGCGAGGGCCATTCTAGAATGAACTCTTCAAACAAAGAAATCACAATGGATCTCTTATTCGAAGAAACCATTCAGGAACGCTATTTTGCATTCTTTAGCCAAAATATATAGTTTAACATCATCATTAACCAACAGATCTTTAATTGTTCAATTAGTGCGACTAGAGACAAGTTTCCTCAGAATGTACAATAGATTGCTGAGTATAACTTTTCTCAATGTCATACTATAAAGGTCAAACCTTTCATAAGCTCACTTTACTTTTGTTGCGCAAACAATTTACACATTTTATGAACGATTCATAACAAAAGCTCAATCAAGTTCAAAACTTGATCGTGGTAAGCTATGAACAATCTTAGATCTATGGTCTAATCTAACTTTCGGAATTGATATCAAATATCTCTCCCACTATAAGTTATAGGATAATTTTCTTCTATAAGGAAACAACAGAACCATTAAGTATGAAATACTTTGTAAATGATTCTGACTTCCTATTAGACTTATACGGAAGATGTCTTAGGGTCTTTCATCTTATTATTTATGCAGTTCCATTTATAGTTTATCACTCTCACATTTGACTTCAATAAGTCAAGTCTTTTCTACAATCGTTAACATCTAATGTTACACACCGAGTAATAAAATATTTTTATTACTCAGGATCGTAGAAAAGATATTCTATCAAATAAAATACAATATTATATTAAATAGAATAATTGATAAACTTTTGCATGTACCTCCGAGGCGCAAGCACTTTCAATTATATAACTATTATACAAAAGAAAGATTCAAATCTCAAACTTTTCAAGATTTGAATTTTCTACCTATACATATCATATATGTAATTGTAGAAACTAATGGAACTATAATTAAAATGACGAATTAGAGTTACTGGAGCATATCCCCAAGAGTATTGAAACTATCACGATGGAATGTAGAAGAATAATATTAAGTAAAGATCATATTCATTGAATAACCTTAGAACTAATTCCCATAAATTCATATGTTTGATCATATCAAACATCTTTGAAAAATTCAAAGACTCACGATGAATTTTCATGATATAATTTGTTTAAACTTCAAATCGAATATCTTTGAACCAGTCAAAATATTATATTCACATTTCATCAAAAACATATTAAAAGTTCTCGAACCATTCAAGACGTTCAATATGTGTTCTTTTAGAAACACATAACTAAGTCATGACAACTCATTAACTAAGTTACGAAGTAAAGAAAACTATCCAAGGCAATTTCTAATTCATGAAACTACATACATCTAATGTATTAGTTTAATAAATCTGTGGTCCAATGATGATCATTGATTAAATGAGATTTAATCACTTCCTAAATACAATATTCATTAAATGGATAAGGATATGTGGTGTGATCTCATATCAGACCATCATTTACCATACAAAATAAACATCTAATGTTTATGTGATAAAATCTCATAAAGCACCGTTCTAAGTTATTTTGTTAACCGAATATTTTTCTTAATATTTATCTCTTCATCAATGACATTACTAGTTGTTTTAAAATATATAATAACTGTTTATAAAGAACAAGTAACTATCCAATAGTCACAAGTTCTGATATCAAATATCAAAACAATCATTAAACAATATTTTAAATAACTAGACGGAAGATCCGATATCCAATACATATAGTTGTCGTATTATGAAAATCGATATTTCCTATACATAACTATACACATCTCCTTTCTTTAGCTTTATAATTTGCCTTCAACTATTCACAACAATTGTAAATAATTGATTAGCAAACTGTGTCAGACACATTACCTCTAAAGGTCATTAAAGCCAAGAAACGTGATTATCAGATAAACAAATACCTAATGGGGTTTTCTTAATGCCAGTCAAGAATCTCGAGACATGAACTAATTCACGTCAATTCTTACTGCAAAAAAAAAAAAACTATTCTCTCTAAACTATTATATCCTAAAACGGATATCTATTTAGATTATTTATCATGACTTAGTAACTAAGTCACTAACCATATTAATTTTCCTAGAAAATTGGAACAGCAGTACCCGATGGTTTTTTCTAATCTAACAATATCCAAGCCTACTGTAAATTCAGAACCTATTTTAGAAATCTGCAACCATAAGGAAAGTCAAAAAACATATACAAATAATATGCATGCAGTGGATTAGAAGTTTTAATTCTATCAACACAATAGAATAAAGGAAACATAAGCAGTAATTTTTCATAATATTACACACCGCTTTAGTTATGGAATTTTTTAAACCAAGCAGTGCCTCCCACTATTTTACGTAATACCGTAATCCCCAACGGAAAACAGGAATTCAATGATTCAATTGAATTCCATAGTGAGAGGTGGACCCCATGAATATATTTCGACTCATAGCTTTGGCATGTTCTCGCCTACGTATATTCATTAGGTGGACAACTCATTGTCAATCACTCACTAGTGACTCCAAGGTTCCGGTCCTGGTCATTTCTCATTGTGACAGCTTTGGCACGTTCACAAGGAGGCGTACCAAGGTTAAACTTGTCAATGATAAATTCAAGATACTTGCGTAGTCTTGACAACTTTGGCACGTTCAGGATTTCCGCTTTCGCTTGAATTTATCTAGTATCACATATACATCCGGTATGGATAAATTTCTATCAACTACACCTTCACTGCTTTGGCACTTTCTCGGATGCAACCATAGAACACATATCCAAAAACCGTATTGACAAGACGGACCAAGAAATATGCATCCAATACATATTACTTTAAAACCTTATTAATTAGGGATTTTCCTCAAAGATGTTACATATTTAAATTAATCAAATTAAATAAAAACAAGCATGCATAAAGTAAGGAAAAAATTAAACATTGAATTTAAAGGCATATTCATATCATGTGTTCAGATTTAGACCTGCTCTGATACCATTTTTGTTGGGATTTTGGAAAAAATACCCGGGTTACGCAGCGAATGCGGGAAAATCAAATTTTCTCATTTCTTTAATTTTTCTTGGGTAATTAAAATAAAATTATTTATTTTAATCACTCAATACTCAAAAACAGAAATTTTTAACCCAGAAATCATAATTTCACTAAATTACCATATAATCCCAAAACTTTCCATTTTAATCATTTTAGTCATAAGTTGTTTAAAACAAGCTTAGGTCTTTTCCAATCACAACCAAAATGATTTGTACATCAAATATACATTAAAAACAGAATTCTGAAAAAAAATTCAGATTTTTCAGTAATTACGGAAATGCCCCAATACTTTGCATTTTGATCATTTTAGTCCCAATTTGTCAAATACATAATTAGGTGATTCCAAATCACTACCAAAATGATCTATACATGAAAATACATTTACAATTCAAGAAACTAATTTTTCCTAAATTGTCGAGAGGTCCTTCAAGTTTCCAAGAATTGCACTCTAGTCCAAATTGGTTCAAAACCATTCAAGATCAATTACAATCAATACCAAAATTAATATGCATCATATATACATCATTAATTAACACATATATGAAAAGCCCCAAATTTGGAGAGGGTTATGAACCCTAATTTCTCAAATTGTCCAAATGGCCAATTAACACCAAATTAATAAAATTCAACACTTTAATTTAATCCTTACTACACCAAACAAGTCTCACCACCATGAAACAACTCAAAAAAAAATTCTAGGTCATTTATGAGTGGCTTAACAACTCTAGAATGGCTACCAAATCATCTAATGATTAAAAGTGTGCTTATTAACCATTAATAAGCAAACTTTGTTTACATACATGCTTATATATAACATCCAAGCTTCCAAACATCTTATTACAACACAAGAGAGTATAGAAACATGTACACATCATATGTTATAGCTAAAAACCATAGAAATCTTTTTCTATACAGAGAAAGTTAGAAATTACTTTTTAATCTCCAAATTTTCTTTGATTTCTTCTCAACTCTTTTCTTTTTCTCACAACTCTATTTCTTTGTAAATTTTAGAGGCTTAGCATCAAGCCACTCAAAAGAAAAAGAAACCCTTATATACTAGGGTTACTTGGCCGACTTCAAAGTCAAAAATGGTACCATTTTCCATAAAGCAAAATACATGTGCACCAATAAAAATTATCCATTTAAAAGCATAATAATGATAAATATAAACATATTAAATAATTCTAATTATTTAACAATTAAAAAATTAGACAATTACTTAATACAAATATCTAAATACATGTATCATATTTACATTAAATATTCCATAATACATTTATTTGGAACACATGTAAATTACTTTATTTAACGAATAATTAATGTGTATTTAATCAAATCAAGTATTTAATCTAAATACACACTAATTAGAAAACGGCCGGGTAACCATTTAAGCTTGCATTTTCCGTTTAACCGTTAAACGATCTATAAATAATCAATATTATTTATAAAAGTAGCCATAGTGCTCTATGAGTATGTTTCATTAGTGAGACTCTCTAGGTTCAGGCATATCCGTCATGAAATCTAATTTCGTGTCCATAATCTACCCACCCGTAAATTATGACGAACACGGATAAACTCTCTGAACCATATAGGTCGAGGTCATCGTATACGTATAATCCATCTGTCACAGCCTCACAGGTATTCGGATTATCCCAGAGATATAGATAAAAACGTCAAATCTCTATAGGTATAATCCCGTCGACGATTCTATTAGCAATCTCTTAATAACACTTAGAACTTACTTCTACAGTGTACCACGGGCCCATGGATTTAACAAATTACTAATTGCACATTAATACCTATGCTCCGTACACAGAACTGACGGATCCTATTCTGATACACACAGGATATCATGAGGATCAGTCCACACCCACGAACAGGCGAATGTCTGATCTAAATAGATCGGTGACGTGACTGCCATAAAAATGTGGAGGATACCTCATACATCCACAGTGGTATCTCAAGTCTAAGGACCATTATGCTCACTTGACCCGAGAATATTCCTATTAAGTTAATGTATCATCTATTAGGAAATCTTCGGTGAGTCGTTCAGTGTTTATCCACTATAAACACCTACACGTCTATACGAGTCTCCGAGACTCATGGTTCATTGGGATAAACCATCGGACCAAGTCTCGATATATGACGTGTACTAGTCTTAGCGGATCTTACTAACCGACCCGTGTTAGTAAATCTTGACCAGGGACTTTATTTGATAATATATTTCTGGTAGTGTCACTTCTCAATGTCAATTACAAATTACTTTGTAACTGAGTACTACATTATATATTATCGGGTCTTTGTCTAATATATACATATCACTAAATTATATTTAGTTTCAATCTAATCGTAATTAGATCAAATATCTATATAAAAGCAAGAAGTACCGCCATAAATTAAGTAAAACTATGGAAAAAGAAATTGTTCGTATTCATGAATCGGACATGAATACGATCCGGATTGACACTCTGAGCACCAACCCTAACACTTTCTACCAAGTTCCCAACCATCAAAATACAAACACAAAAGAGTAGAGAAATGAAAGATCTAAGCTACACATATTGAAGCCTGAAGTCATAGCAACATTTTTCATGAAGAAGAAGAAGTAAAAAAAAAACTTACTAATTTTCCAAAAATCCAACTTTTCGTTTGCTTTCTTTCTCATTTTCTCTCAAACTCTCTTTGTATTTTATTTTAGGGTTCTTGGATTATGAAACAAAAATTGAAAAAGAATGCTTATATATTTTCCACTTAATGACCGAAAAAAGAAGAAATGAATATTAGCCAAGTATTTTCAATTTTTATTTCATTAATTAAAAATTGGAAAATTATAGATATTTATCATTTAACCATTAAATGAAATCTACAAATGTGCCAAATAAATTAAACCATTTGATCAAATCAAAATTGGCCATTTAATCCAATTAAAAAATGCCATTTTGCTTACTTTAATAAAGTAAAACGATATTTATTATTTAATTAATTTAATTATTTAACATTTAAATAATCAAATAATTAAATACAATATCTTAAATATTGTATTATATTTACATTAAATATTCAAAATACATATATATTAATAAAATATCAAATATCACAATTTGACATTTAACAAATGGGAAGATCGAAAGATCCCAAATGCATGTATTATCGTTTAACCGTTAAACGACTTATAAATAATCAGTATTATTTATAAAAGTTTTCATAGTGCCCTACGAGTATATCTCATTAGTGAGATCTCTAGGTTCAGGCATATCCGTCACGAAATCCAATTTCGTGTCCATAATCTACCCACCCGTAAATTATGACGAACATGGATAAACGCTTTGAACCATACAGGTCGAGGTCACTGCATACGTATAATCTTTCCGTCACAGGTATCCGGATTATCCCAGAGATATAGATATAAACATCAAATCTCTATAGGTATAATCATGTCGATGATTCCATTAACAATCTCTTAATAACACTTAGAACTCATTTCTACATTGCACCACGGGCCCATAGATTTAACAGATTGCTAATTCCATAATGGATAACTAAGCTCTGTACACAGAATTGACGGATCCTATCTTGATACACACAGGATATCCTGATGATCAGTCCACACCCAACGAATAGACGAAGGTCTAATATAAATAGATCGGTGACGTGACTTCCATCAAAGTGTGGAGGATACCTCATACATCCACACTGGTATCTCAAGTCGAAGGATCACTATGCTCACTCAACCCAAGAAAATTCTTATTGACGTTGGTGTATCATCTATTAAGAATCTTCGGTGAGTCATTCAGTGTTTATCCGACATAAACACCTACGTGTCTATACGAGTCTCTCGAAACTCGTGGTTCATTGAGAGACCATTGAAATCTAATATTCCAATATACGACATGTATCGGTCTCAGCAGGTTTACTTACTGACCAAGTAATTGTAAACCTTGACCAGAAATAGTTAAAGAATGATACTGTTATGATACTGCTCAATGTCAGTTGCGACGCTTTTGCAATTGTATCATAACCAATCACTCTATGGTCATTTACGTCTTTACCATATAATAAAAGAATTCATATTATAGAATTCACAACGACATGATGTTATTTTATTCATTAATAAAATACTTACAAGAGTATTTACAGGGAAATACATAAGAAATTGGCGCTCAGAGCACCAACTCTAACAAAATCTCTCACTTGCTCTAATGCCAATATCGATTGTATCTAATACCCTCGACTCCACATGCTTATCAAATAACTTCGGAGGTATGGCCTTCGTAAGCGGGTTTGCTACATTATCTTCACTTGGGACCTTGCACACAACAATGTCACCTCACGACATAATCTCTCGAATGATGTGGTACTTCTGTTCCACATGCTTCGATTTTTTATGCGCCATTGGTTCCGTTGCTTGCGTAATGGCACCAGTATTATCACAGTATAACGGAATCAGATTCTCGATACTTGGGACAACTCCCAATTCTGTGATATACTTCTTAATCCAAACAGCTTCTTTTGCAGCTTCTGAAGCAGCAATATATTCCGCCTCTATGGTGGAATCAGTTGTTGACCCCTATTTGGAACTTTTCCAACAAACTGCACCTCCGTTAAGGGTAAATATGAATCTTGAGGTAGACTTTCTATCATCGGGATCCGATTGGAAATCAAAATCCGTATACCCATTAACCTGCAGTTTATTTCCTCCATATATAATTAACTTATCCTTAATACGGTTAAGATACTTCAGGATATGTTTAACGACCATCCAATGGTCATTTCCTGGATTGGACTGATATCTACTAGTTACACTAACCGTGTAGCTAATATCAGGCCTCGTACATAACATAGCATACATAATGCTACCCAACACATGAAGCATAAGGCTGATTAGACATTCTAATCTTCTAATCTTCTGTTTGCGGACACATCTTATTTGAAAGATGAATGCCATGTCTGAACGATATATTTGTTATCTTACAGTTAGCAAAATTGTACAGTTCTAAGATCTTATTTATATACGTTGATTAGGATAAACCAATAAGCTTCTCCTTCTCTATCCCTATAGAGTTTTATACCTAAGATATAAGAAGCTTCACCCAGGTCTTTCATGGAGAAATTCTTACAGAGGTAATTTTTAACGCCTGCATCATTCATATATCATTCCTAATGATTAGGATGTCATCAATATAGAGAACCAAAAATACTATCATACTCACTGGCCTTCTGATACACACATGATTCTTTCGTATTCTTGAGAAAATCAGACAATCTAATAATCTCATCGAATCGAAGATTCCAACTTTAGGAAGCTTGTTTAAGTCCATAAATGAACTTCTTAAGCTTATAGACCATGCCCGAGGTTTCGATGGATACAAAACCTTCCGGTTGTTCCATATAGATTTCTTCATCAAGAAACCCATTTAGAAAAGACTTTTGACATCCATTTGCCAAATCTCGTAATCATGGTAAGTAGTAATAGACAACAAAATCCTTATAAACTTCAGCATCGCAACTGTGTGAAAAAGTTTCATCGTAGTCGACACCAGGTCGTTGCGTGTAACCTTTAGCTACCAGTCTGGCCATGAAGGTTTCAACCTTTCCGTCAGGCCCACGCTTCCTCTTGTAAACCCATTTACTATCGATAGGAAAAATTCCTTCAGGAAGCGGAACCAAGTACCAAACTTGATTCTGATGCATAGAGTCTAACTCTGATCTCATGGCCTCTTGCCATTTCGCGGAGTCAATGTCCAACATCGCTTCTCTATAGGTGTAAGGGTCAGTCTCTTCGATTAAGAGAACATCTAGACTATTTTTGTATCAAATACAAGCGTTCAGGAGGTTAGACACCATTTGGGACCTACGGAGCGCGTGTGTGTTGAAGGTTCTTCATCTATTTGAACTTCAGGTTCCTCCAATGGTTCATTGGTTTCATGTTTTACTTCATCAAATTCAACATGTCTATGATCACCACCTTCAGACAAAAATTCTATTTCTAGAAATTTTACGAAGCGAGCTATGAACACATTTCGATGCTCGGTATCATAGAATAAATATCCTTTCGTATTTGAAGGATATCCAACAAACCCAAACTTTTTCCCTCGAGGCAAAAGCTTATCTTGCTGAGCCATCCTCACATAGGCAGGACACCCAAATCTTAATATAATTAAGATTCAGTTTCCTGCCAATCCATATTTGATACGGAGTCGTAGGAACAACCTTTGAAGGAATCTTATTCAAAAGATGAGCAACAGTTAAAAGAGCATAACCCCATAAATAATAGGGCAAATCCGTAAAACTCAACATCGATCAGACCATATTTAATAAAGTCCGATTTCTCATTTTGGATACTCCATTGTGTTGTGGAGTACCCGGAGGAGTATATTGAGCGAGAATCTCATTCTCTTTTAAAAAAAATGTGAACTCACCACTCATATATTCACCGCCTCGATCAGATCGAAGACATTTAATATATTTACCAGTCTATTTTTCCACTTCATTTCGGAATTCTTTGGACCTTTCAAAGATTTCTGATTCTGTTTCATCAAATTAACATATCGTACCGTGACAGATCATCGGTAAAGGTAACAAAGTACGAAAAACCACTGTGAGCAATGTGACTCATGAGACCACATACATCAGAATGTATTAGTTCCAATAAGTCTGCGGCTCGGTGTCCTACACCCGAAAATGATGTTTTGGTCATTTTACCCCGAATGTAAGATTCACAAGTTGGATAAGATTCAATGGTAAAATCCTGTATCAAACCATTCCTAACCAACTGGGTTAGGCGTTTCACGCCTATATGACCCAACCTCATATGCCACAGTTCAGTATTATTTATATCAGATACTTTACGTTTATTAATTCCAGCATTAAAGATATCTTGTGAGGTATGCAAAAATGTAATGACCATGCTCATTTGGACAAACTAAAATCTAAACATTATATCTATCATATAAATATAAAGAACGATTCTTAATATTTACATTATATCCCTCAGTATCTAATACAAAAAGTGACACAATGTTTGCAACATATCCCAGTATAAAAAAGCAGTCATGTAACAAAAGTCTCATACTGGGTAGGGGAATCTCGCATAAGCCCATAACAACTGCATCCAGAGAGTCGCCACTCCCAAATCGCAACTACATCTCCCCATATTTTAGCCGTCTACTTTCCTTCAGCACCTGCAACGAATTGCAAATATGAATTGGACAAGCAGAATCTAAAATCCAACTGGACGACATAGCTTCACAAGCTAATGAGATATCAATAATGGGAAAAATAAAAGTATCTGAAGTAGATGCTCTTTCCTTTCTGATTTGGGCCAAGTAATCAGGACAATTCCTCTTCCAGTGGCCAATCTTGCTGCAGTGGTGGCATTTATCTTTGGCAGCTCTCTTTGGTTTAGCTATCTGGCCCTGTGGTGGAAGATTCGAACCATTCTTTTTCTTTCCTTTCTTCTTTTTCCCTTTCTGTTTAGATTGGGAGGAAGCATATGTTGGTGACTTGGTCGCATAAATGGATTTTGATGACGTCAACAAGAAAGAAGACTTCGATGTGCAAACACGAAGCAATACAAAAAGTGTCAAAGTATATGGGGTGAAGAGCGAGAATGTGAAGACTTGAGGTAAAACGAAGATATATTGCGAAGTCTTAGCTTAGGATTTAAATTGTAATATTCAAGTGCCTAAGCTCATAGGGATCATGCACATTCACTTAGATGCATTAGGATCATGCTTCATTACTCTGCATTTTGGTCTGAGTCCGGCATACAAGTCCCTTACCGGTATCCATACCGGTGAGATGCTCTGTTATGCATGCTCACTAGAACCGGCATAGACCTTACCAGTTCTCATACCGATGAGCCCAACGACTAGTTCCCTTACTGGAACCGGCAAGCCATAAACCGATTTACATACCGGTGACCATATCGGTCAAGCTCTTCATTATGCACACTTACTGGAACCGGTACAGACCATACCGGTTCTCATACCGGTCTAACGACTAGTTTCTCTCAACGGTAATATATCCGTTGGAGACCGGCATACCGGTCCCATACCGGTTTCCATACCGGTCTCAGTAGTGACTGCATGGACATATTTCATTTTCTATATAAATGAGTCCCAAATTCGTTTTTGTATTTCTTATTGAACCTTTATATCATTTCTTAGAAAGCAAAAACTAGAGTGTTTCTTAAACCTTCATATACATAAACACTCATACATCAAGCTCACACACACTACACCTTCTACACATTTAGTAGTGAGCTTAGAACACTTGAGTTTGCATCTCACACAATCTTCATTATTTGTGAGTGCTCAAGTGTGTGTTAAATCTTCTTTATAAAAAAACACTTGTGGCTGTGAAATCCCATTAGTTTGGGTAGTTGTAAAGGTTGTGAGTGCGCCTACGAACAAAACTCAAAAGTGTAAAAGGTTTGGAGTGCGCCTTTGCAGAAAACTCTTGGTTGCCGGTGAACCACGAAAACTCGCTTTTAGTGGAAATCTTCAAGCGAGGCTTGGGGGAGTGGACGTAGGCACGTTTGGCCGAACCACTATAAATCACGGTGTCGTATTTCTCTATCCTTATTCTTTTACTTATTTGCAAGTTAATTTATATTTATGTATTGAGTAGAAAACTTGCATATAGGTTAGTAATCGAAGTAGAGAAATATTAACCTAAGTGCCCATTTGGTAATAAGAGATAAAAATCAGCAAAGATTTATTTAATTCCGCACTTATAGCGATAACCCAATTCGCCCCACTCTTGGGAAATAGAGATTGTTTGTAGCTATTGCTTGTAGGAAATTTCAGTTGGTATCAGAGCGAGGTATTCTCAAGAAAGACTTAACCGTCCGAGAATAGTTCATGGCATCTACAAGCAACTCGTCAAATCTTGCCGAGGGATTTTCAACGATTAGACCTCCGTTTTACACCGGAACGGACTACAATTATTGGAAAATGAGAATTTTGAATTATCTCATTGTCGTTGATCCGCAATCCTATTTGGTGATTACACTGGGTGCAAAAGTACCAATGAAGAAGGATAGCAATGGGGTTGATATTCCAAAACCGAGCTTAGAATGGGATATTGAGGATGTAAAATTAGCCTCACAAAATGCTAAGGCACTCAACCAACTCCTATGTGCCATTGATCGGGATCAAGTAAGCAAGCTTCCGGAGTGTGGAAATGCTTATGATTTGTGGAAGTCTTTGGAAATGGTCAATGAGGGCACAAACTAAGTGAAAGAATCGAAGATCAACCGGTTCATGTGCGAATTGGATAATTTCAAGATGAAATCCGGGGAAGAAATTGATCACATGATTTCGAGGTTTACGGTCATCATCAATCATTTGGGAGCCTTGAGAAAAGTCATCGGGACATCGGATCAAGTGAAGAAAATTTTAAGATCACTCCCGAATGAATATAGAAGCTACACCTCCTCCATTAGAGAAGCAAACGACATAAACACATTAAAGATGGATGATTTGGTCGATAAATTGCTTGAGTAAGAAATGGAGATCAAGATGGATAAAAATGAGGAAGATGAGAAAAAGATAAGAAAGTCATTGGCCTTAAAAACGAGAAAAAGAGTCGACTCAAGCTCAAGTGAAGAAGATGATAGTGATGATGAGTTGGCAATCATCACCAATAAAGTAAAAGAGCTCCTCAAATCTGCAAAGCTCAAAGGAAAATCAAAGGCGGATGAAAAAAAAGAAGAAAAATGGCCGCGGAAGAACAAGAAAATTGTGTGTTATGAATACAACAAACCGGTTCATATAGACACCGATTGCCCTTTGAGAATAATGAAAGGAAAATCAAAGAGAAAGGCAATGAAAACTACTTCAACTTGGAGCGATAGCAATTCAAGCTCATCCGAGGAGGAAGAGGTCGAACTCAAAGATAAATCAATAGCATTCATGGCTATCACGGATGAGGACTTCCATTTTGAAAGCGAAGAAGAAGAGGTACACAATTCTCAAGACTATAATGATTTACTTAATGCTTTTAATGGTTTAAAAGAATTGTGTGATGTGCTTAAAAAGAAATTAAAATTGGTCAAAAATGAGCATGCTACACTTAAAATTGAACATGCAACTAGTATGGATAAAATTCATGTTTTAGATAATGATATGATATGCTTAAAGGATAAACATGAAAAAGAAATTGCATGCTTAAATGATGAAAATGCATGTTTAAAATTGAAAAAGCTAGAACTTGAAAATGCCATATCAAATATGCCATCTAGCTCAAAGACATGCGATTGCGAATCTATTTTGAATGAAAATGTGTTATTAAACACAAAAGTTATAGATTTGCAAAACATAATTAGCAAATTCACATTGGGACATAAAAACTTTAATATGTTTATTGGATCCCAAAAATGTGCATTTAAAAGAGAAGGATTATGATATAGGCTTTACATTAAACGAAAATTTTTGAAGAGTTATTTTGTTAAGGCATCCGATTCTCATGCTAAGAATGTTAAAAATGAAAATAACACATGTCATGCATGTAATAAAAAGAGACATAAAATTTTTGAATGCATGTACAAGAATGTGATTAAGAATGCATGGATTCCTCAAGGAAGCAAAACTAACCCCAATGGACCCAAGAAAGTTTGGGTACCAAGGTGCAATTGATAAACTTGCAGGGGGAGCTTTGAGAATGGATCTTTAAAGAGAATTGTAAAGTTGATCCCAAAGGCTCAAAGAGATGAGGAATCGCAACGGTAAAGGTAAATTCTTATTCACGGAAACATTAGTACCGTTTCCTCTAAGTGTGTGTATGCATATTCTATATTGATTAATATTTTTTTTAGCATACAAAGTAATTAGGCAATGTACTTAACTTTCTATTGATATCAATTGTTTATTTGATATCATTAAATGCCTAAATCGTACATTCAAACCCCTTTTTCATATCAATTAGTATCACATTGAATTTATTGAGTTAAAATTACATGTATGTAATCATTTGATTGATTTTGCATTAAAAATGCTTTTGCCATGTAACATATTGGAATGAAAATGAAATGAATGTATATTGATATAAGTTTCCATTGATAATGAAAAGCATGGATTTTGATTGTTTATTAATTGGTAAGATACTTATAAGAAGACAATCATTAAAAATGCATTGAAGTGAATTCATTGATTTTAGTTGGTATCATGATATGTAATGACTTATTTTATTTGATATCACAATTAGGAAAAATCATGCTTAAAATGATATAAAATGTCAAATGATATTCATTGGAATCCAACTTTTGAAAATTGCATTATACATGATTTTTACATCTTATGGCAAAAAAAGGGAAATGTCAATATGTGCAAATTTTTAATTTTGGTATCATTATTTATGCACATATGTTTGTTGGTATCTCATTTAGCAATTAATTTTTGCTTCTCCACTTTTTGATAATGTCAAAGGGGGAGAAATCATTAGAATGAGATTAAAACTTGTTTTACTCTCACCCTTGGTTTAAAGGGGAGTAATTGTACTAATGTGTTTGTCAAGTCTTATAGAGCTATCTTGAAGACAATCAAACATTGAGAGAGAGCTTATGTTGAGGGGGAGCAAAATCGGTCAGATTTGGACTCCGAGAAGCTCATAAGTATCAACAAGTTTTAAGGGTTTGCCATCATCAAAAAGGGGGAGATTATTGGCGCCTTGGTCGCATAAATGGATTTTGATGACGTCAACAAGAAATAAGACTTCGACGTGCAAACACGAAGCAATACAAAAAGTGTCGAAGCATATGGGGTGAAGAGCGAGAATGTGAAGACTTGCGGCAAAACGAAGATATATTGCGAAGTCTTAGCTTATGATTTAAATTGTATTGTGAATTGTAATATTCAAGTGCCTAAGCTCATAGGGATCATGCACATTCACTTAAATGCATTAGGATCATGACAAAATGCCTTAAGACCTTCATTACTCTGCATTTTGGTCTGAGACCGGCATACCGGTCCCTTACCGGTATCCATAACGGTGAGATGTTATGTTATGCATGCTCACTGGAACCGGCATAGACCTTACCGGTGAGCCCAACGGCTAGTTCCCTTACTGGAACCGGCAAGTCCTAAACCGGTCTACATACCGGTGACCATATCGGTCAAGCTCTTCATTGTGCACACTTACTGGAACCGGTACGGACCATACCGGTCCTCATACCGGTTACCATACTGGTCTAACGACTAGTTTCTCTCAACGGTAATATATTCGTTGGAGACCGGCATACCGGTCCCATACCGATTTCCATACCGGTCTTAGTAGTGACTGCATGGACATATTTCATTTTCTATATAAATGAGTCCCAAATTCATTTTTGTATTTCTTCTTGAACCTTTATATCATTTCTTAGAAAGCAAAAACTAGAGTGTTTCTTAAACCTTCATATACATAAACACTCATACATCAAGCTCACACACACTACACCTTCTACACATTTAGTAGTGAGCTTAGAACATTTGAGTTTGCATCTCACACAATCTTCATTATATTTATGAGTGCTCAAGTGTGTGTTAAATCTTCTTTATAAAAAAACACTTGTGGCTGTGAAATCCCATTAGTTTGGGTAGTTGTAAAGGTTGTGAGTGCGCCTACGAACAAAAATAAAAAGTGTAAAAGGTTTGGAGTGCGCCTTTGCGGAAAACTCTTGGTTGCGGGTGAACCACGGAAACTCGATTTTAGTGGAAATCTTCAAGCGAGGCTTGGGGGAGTGGATGTAGGCACGTTTGGCCGAACCACTATAAATCGCGGTGTCGTATTTCTCTATCCTTATTCTTTTACTTATTTGTAAGTTAATTTATATTTATGAATTGAGTAGAAAACTTGCATATAGGTTAGTAATCGAAATAGAGAAATATTAACCTAAGTGCCCATTTGGTAATAAGAGCTAAAAATCGGCAAAGATTTATTTAATTCCGCACTTATAGCGATAACCCAATTCACCCCATATTGGAAAATAGAGATTGTTTGTCGCTATTGCTTGTAGGAAATTTCAGCATAAATAGCAGTGGGTTTAGGAGGGGAGTCGGAACTCCCTTCCTTAAATCTTCCTCCGCAGTTTACAACATCTTATGCAGCTCCTGGTAAGAACAACAAATTCCATTCATATTGAAATACATTACAAATTGGCGATATGATGCTAGGAGAGATCCAAGTTTGACACTTCGTCCTAAAGTATCATTCAGAGGGAAATTATAGTGCCTCAACTGTTCGATCAAATCAATCAGATGAAGTACATGAGGACTCACAGCCTGTCCCTCTTCAAGTTTTGCATGGAACAATTCCATTTTAATTTTATGAACCGAGACATATTCTTGGTTCGTAAAGGACTCCCGCAGTCACATCATCATAGTATATGCGTAAGGCAATCCAAAATATTGCCTCTTAAGCTCCGGTGCCAAGGAACTAAGAATATATGATTTGACCATCCTATCATCATCTCTCCACTTTTAGAGAGTCTCATGTTCCTCTTGTGTTGCATCATCAACTATGGCAAGTGGCAACAGACCTTCTAACACATATTATATTTGCTCAGACCCAAGAATCTTATATCCAAGTCTCAATCTGCAAAGTTTTTGACGCATTTAAGCTTGTTCGTATCAAGTATACGAGCAAAAGGATTAAAAGCAGGTGCCGTCATCGCAAATCTATCATATAGATAGAGAAAAATGGTTAGCAAACAAAATAGTTTCATATAATATAAAATAAACAAAACATAAATAGATCATGGATTTTTAAACTAAAAATGCTCCTCCCACTATTACATGTAATACTGTAATCCCCAAACAGAATGCAAACAAATAATTAATCAAATTAAATATAATAGTGAAAAGTGGATCCCATGAATATATTTCAGCTCACAGCTTTGGCACGATCTCGCCTACGTATATTCATTAGGTATACAACTCATTGTCAATCACTCACTAGTGACTCATGGGTTCCGGTCCTAGTCGTTTCTCGTTGTGACAGCTTTGGCACGTTCACAAGGAGGCGTACCAAGGTTAAACTTGTCAATTATAAATTCAAGATACTTGCATAGTTCTGACAGCTTTGGCACGTTCAAAATTTTCGCTTTCGCTTGAATTTACCTAGTATCACATATACATCCAGTATCGATAAATTTCTATCAACTACATCCTCACTGCTTTGGCACTTTCTCGGATTCAGCCATAGAACATATATCCATAAACCGTATTGGCAAGACGGATCAAGAAATATGCATCCAATACATATTACTTTAAAACCTTATTAATTAGGGATTTTCCGCAAAGATGTTACATATTTAATTTAATCAAACTAAATAAATACAAGAATGCATAAGGTAAGGACAAAATTAAACATTGAATTTAAAGGCATATTCATAGCATGTGTTCAGGTTCAGACCTGCTCTTATACCATTTTTGTTGGGGTTTTAGGCGACAATTCCGGATAAACGCAGCGGAACGCAGAAAATCAATATTTTCCGATTTCAATGATTTTTCTTGGGTAATTAAAATAAACTACTCAATACTTAAAAACTGAAATTTTTACCCAAAAATCAGATTTTTCATTAATTACTGTTTAGCCCCTAAACTTTGTATTTTTATCATTTTAGACCTAAATTGTCAAATATAATTTTAATTGATTCTAAATCAATCCCAAAATGATTTGTACATGTCTTATACATGAAAATATAATTTGCAATTCAAGAAAACCGATTTTCTACATATTGTCGAGAGGTCCCTAAACTTTAAAGAATTTGTAATTTGGTCATTTTTGTTCAAAACATGTCAAGATCAAATCCAATAATTCCCAAATTTAATATACATCATATATACATCAAATTACATCACATATATGAAAATCCCCAAATTTGGAGAGGGTTATGAACCCTAATTTTATAATTTCCACAACTTGATAAATTAACACCAAATTAATTAAATTCAATACTTTAATTCAATTCCTACCTTACCAAACAAGTCTTACCACCATAAAATAACTCAAGAACAATTCTAGGTTATTTATGAGTGGCTAAGTAACTCTAGAATGACAACAACACCATCAAATGGCTAAAAGAGTGCTTAAGAACTAATTTCAAGCAATCTTTTAACATACATGCTTCTATCTTTCTACCAAGTTCCCAACCATAAAAATACAAACACAAAAGAGTATAGAAAAATCTAAGCTACATATATTGAATCCTAGAGTCATAGAAACATTTTTCATGAAGAAAAAAGTAAGAAAAAACTTACTAAATTTCCAAAAATCCAACCTTTCTTTTGCTTTCTTTCTCATTTTCTCTCAAACTCTCTTTGTATTTTATTTTAGGATTCTTGGATTATGAAACAAAAAATGAAAAATAAGGCTTATATATTTTCCACTTAATGACCGAAAAAGGGGAAATGAATATTAGCGAAGTATTTTCAATTTTTATTTTATTAATTAAAAATTGGAAAATTATAGATATTTATAATTTAACCATTAAATGAAATCTACAAATGTGCCAATTAAATTAAACCATTTGATCAAATCAAAATTGGCCATTTAATCCAATTAAAAAGTGTCATTTTGCTTACTTTAATAAAGTAAAAAGATACTTATTATTTAATTAATTTAATTATTTAATATTTAAATAATCAAATAATTAAATACAAATATCTTAAATATATGTATTATATTTACATTAAATAATCAAAATACATATATTAATAATAAATATCAAATATCACAATTTGACATTTAACAAATGGCCGAAAGATTCCAAACGCATTTATTATCGTTTAACTGTTAAACGATTTATAAATAATCAGTATTATTTATAAAAGTTGTCATAGTGCCCTACGAGTATATCTCATTAGTGAGACTTTCTAGGGTCAGACATATCCATCACAAAATCCAATTTCATGTCCATAATCTACTCACCCGTAAATTATGACGAACACGGATAAATGCTCTGAACCATATAGGTCGAGGTCACTGCATACGTATAATCCTTCCGTCACAGATATCCGGATTATCCTAGAGATATAGATATAAACGTCAAATCTCTATAGGTATAATCTCGTCGACGATTTCATTAGCAATCTCTTAATAACACTTAGAACTCATTTCTACAGTGCACCTGTTGGGGTTGGTGCTCAGAGCGTCAATCCGGATAGTATTTATGTTTGATTCATGAATACGGAAATCCTATTTTTCCATAATATTACTTTCTTAGTGGTTACACATCTTGTTTTTATATGCGTATTCGATCTAATTACTATTAGATTGAAACTAAATCTGATTTAGTGATATGTATATATTAGACAAAGACCCGATAGTATATAATGTAGTGCGCAGTTACAAATTAGTTTGTAATTGACATTGGGAAGTGTCACTGCTAGAAATATATTATCAAATAAAGTTCCTGGTCAAGATTTACTAACACGGGTCGGTTAGTTAAATCCGATTAGACCAGTACATGTCGTATATCGGGACTTAGTCCGATGGTTTATCCCAATGAACCATGAGTCTTGGGAGACTCGTATAGACGTGTAGGTGTTTATAATGGATAAACACTGGACGGCTCACCGAAGATTCTTAATGGATGATACACCAACGTCAATAAGAATCTTCTCGGGTGGAGTAGCATAGTGGTAATTTGACTTGAGATACCACCGTGGGTGTATGAGACATCCTCCACACGTAGATGGCAGTCACGTCATCGATCTATTAAGATCAGACATCCGCCTGTTCGTTGGGTGTTGACCGATCCCCAGAATATCATGTGTGCATCAAGATAGGATTCGTCAATTCTGTGTACAGAGCATAGGTAGTCCAAATGTGATTAGCAATCTGTTAAATTTGTGGCCACAGTATACTTCGGAAGTAAGTTCCGAATGTTATTTAGAGATTGCTAATAGATATGTCGACGGGATTATACCTATAGAGATTTGACGTTTATATCTATATCTCTGGGATAATCCGGATACCTGTGACGGAGGGATTATACGTATGCAATGACCTCGACATGTATGATTCAGCTAGTTTATCTGTGGTCGTCATAATTTACGGGTGGGTAAATTATGGACACAAAAGTGATTTCGTGACGGATATGCCTGAATCTAGAGAGTCTCATTAATTAAATATACTCGTGGAATACTAGGGAACTTTTATGAATAATACTGATTATTTATAAGTCGTTTAAAGGTTAAACGAAAAATACATGCGAATGGACCTAATAGTCATTTCCTAATTATTGTGTATTTGTACTTAATGATAGATTTTGTTAAATACACATTAATTAAATGTCAAATTGTGATATTTGACATATATCATAAAATATATGTATTTGGATATTTAAAGTAAATATTATACATATATTTAAAATATTTGTATTTAAATAATTATTTAATTATTTAATTGTTAAATAATTAAATTAATTAAAAATATAAATATCTTAAGTTTTGATATTTTAGGAGATGCCTTGAGTTGCTTTTGTTGACTTGTTGAATTTTCATTAAAGTTGTAATGATCAAATTAACAAGTTGATAAAGTAAGCTTTAAATGAAATAAAAATATCTAGATATTTTATATATGCTCAAAATTTGGCCAAGGCTTAAATTTGTGAGGTATATATTGTTTTGTTTCACTTTTAGGGTTTAAGGAGTTCATAAGTTACCAAATAAACATAATAGAGCTGAGAGAAAAAGGCATGGAGGCTAAGGAAGAAAGCTTTAAAAAATCTAGTTTTTGTAAGTTTCTTTAAAGTCTTCAACATAGAAAATGTTTCTAACATGCTTAGCTTCATCTTGTGTTGCTTTGATGTTGTCTCTTTACTTATAGTTTATTTTTTAATTGGTCATGAACTTTTATGAAAGATGTATGCATGTATGGTTATAAGTAAGCTTGAAATGGTTTCAATGGCTTACTTTTGATTATTTGATAATGAAGTTGTCATTCTAGAGTTGTTGAGCCACTCCTTGGTGACCTAGAATTGTTTTAGAGTTATTTCAAAGTGGTGAGACTTATTTGGTGTTGTAAAGTTTGAATTAAAGTAGTGGATTTAATGGATTTGGTGAAATTGGTCAATTTGATGAAATTATAAAATTAGGGTTCTTAACTCATTCCAAATTTGGAGATTTTCATATATGTGATGTATTATAGTGTGTATATGATGCATATAAATTTTTGGGTTGATTGGATTTGATCTTGACATATTTTGAACAAAAAAGGACTAAATTGTAATTAATCGAAAAATTTGGGTGCTCTTGGCAATTAGACTAAAATTGGGGATTTTGTTGCAATCTTATTTTGACATGTTGGAAATGTTGGAAATCATTTTAGAAATGATTTAGAATCATCCAAAATTATATTTGACAATTTTAGGACTAAAATGATCAATTTGTAAAGTTGTGGGGCAATTCGATAATTACCAAGAAATTTGATTTCTTGTGTAATTTTTTCAGAATTTGATGAATGGGTAATTAAATAAATAAGTTTATTTAATTGATCCAAGAAAAATTTTGAAATCGGAAAATTTTGATTTTCCGCGATTCCGCTGCGTTACCGGATTTCCGCCCTAAAACCCCTTCAAAATGGTATCAGAGCAAGTCTGATTCTGGACACCCTAATATGATTATGCCTTTTAAATTCATTGTTTAATTTAATCTTTACTTGATGCATGCATGTATTTATTTAATTTGATTAAATAAAGTAAAAAATATCTTTTGCGGAAAATCCCTAATTAATAAGGTTTTAAAGTAACTAGTATAGAGATACTTATTTCTTGGTTCGCCTTGTCAATACGGTTTATGAATATTTTTCCGTGACTATATCTGAGACCGTGCCTCTACTGTGAGGGTGTAGCCGATAGAGATTTATTTATGCCGGATGTATATTAGATACTAGATAAATTCAAGTGAAAGCGGAATCCTGAACGTGCCCAAGCTGTCAGGGTTACGCAAGCATCTTGAGTTTATCATTGACGAGTTTAACCTTGATACGCCTCATGTGAACGTGCCCAAGCTGTCACAACGAGAAACGGTCAGAACCAAAACCGGAGTCACAATGAGTGTGATTGACAATGAGTTGTCTACCTATGAATATACGTAGGCGAGACCGTGCCTCTGCTGTGAGTCGAAATATGTTCATGGGGTCCACTTCCCATTATGGAATTTGATTTAATTATTGAATTCTCATTTTTCGTTAGGGATTACAATATTACGTAAAATAGTGGGAGACACTGCTAAGTTTAAAATATTCCATAACTTAAGCGGTGTGTAATATTATGAAAATTGTCGCCTGTTTGTTTTCCTTATTCTATATTAGATAAAATTAAACTTTTAATTCACTGCTTACATATTTTTAATATGTTGTCTCTGACTTGACTTATGGTTGCACTTTTCTGGAATTAGTTCTAGATACTATTAGACTAGGATATTGTTAGATTAGTCTAAACCATCGGGAACTGTTGTTCCGATTTTTGAAAAATCAAGATGGTTTGTGACTTATTTACTAAGTCATGATAGATAATCTAGATAGATATTCATTTTAGGATATTATTCTGTAGAGAGAATAGTTTCTTGTGCAGTAAGAATTGACACGAATAAGTTCATGTCTCAAGATTCTTGACTGGCATTAAGAAAACCTCATTAGGTATTTGTTTATCTTATAATGACGTTTATTGACTTTAGCGACTTCTAGAAGTCATGTGTCTGACACAGTTTTCTAATCAATCATTTGCAATTGTTGTGAATAATTGAACGCAAATAATAAAGCTTAAGAAATGAGATGTATATAGTTGTGTATAGAGAATATTGATTCTCACAATACGACAACTGTAGGTATTGGATACCAGATATCCCGTCTAGTTATTTAAAATAATGTTTAATGACTGTTTTGATATTTAATATCAGAACTTGCGACTATTGGATAGTTACTTGTTATGTATAAACAATTGTTACATATTTTAAGATGACTAGTAGTGTCATTAATGAAAAGATACACATTAAGAAAATATTTGGTTAAGTAAATAATTTAGAACAGTGCTTTATGAGATTTCATCATTTAAGCATTAGATGATTATTTTGTATGGTAAATGATGGTCTGATATGAGATCACACCACATATCCTTATCCATTTAATGAATATTGTATTCAGGAATGTGATTAAATCTCATTTAACCAATGATTGTGATTGGAGTATAAGATTTATTTAACTGATACATTGGATGTATGTAGTTTAATAAATAATAATTGCTTAAGGAAGTTTTATTTATTTCGTAACTTAGTTGATGAATTGTCATAACTTAGTTACGTGTTTCTGAAAGAACACATATTGAACGTCTTGAAAGATTCAAGAACTTTCAATTTGTTCTGATAAAACGCAGATCGAACATCTTTGACTAGTTCAAAGATATTCGATCTGAAATTTTGAAAACTTGATCCTTAAAATTCATAACAAGTCTTTGAATTGTTTAAAGATATTTGATATGATCAAATGTATGAATTTATGGCAATTACTTATAAGATTATTCAGTGAATATGATTCTTACTCAATATAATTCTTCCACGATTCCATCTTGATGTTGAGTGTTGCCGAATTAGTTTCAATACTCTTGAGGATATGCTCCAGTAACACCAATTCATCCTTTTAATTAATTTTCCATTAGTTTCTACAGTTGCATATATGATATGTATAGGTAGAAAATTTGAATCTTGAAAAGTTTGAGATTTGAATCTTTCTTTTGTATAATGGTTATATAATTGAAAGGTCTTGCACCTTGGAGGTACAAGTAAAAGTTTATCATTTATTCTATTATATAGAATATTGTATTCTATTTGATAGAATATCTTTCCTACAATCCTAAGTAATAAAATTGTTTTATTACTTGGTGTGTAACATCGGATGTTAATTATTGTAGAAAAGACTTGACTTATTGGAGTCAAAAGTGAGAATGATAAACTATAATTGGAACTACGTAATTAATAAGATGAAACGACCCTTAAACATCTTATGTATAAGTCCAATAAGATGTTAGAATCGTTTACGAGTATTTGATACTTAATGGTTCTATTGTTTTCTTATTGAAGAAAATTATCCTATAACTTATAGTGGGAGCGATATTTGATATCGATTTCGGAAATTACCATTGAACCATAGATCTAAGATTGTTCATAGCTTACTACGATCAAGTTTTGAACTTAATTAAGCTTTCATTATGAATAGTTCATAAATTGTGCTAATGGTTTGCGCAGCAAAAGCTGTGTGAACTGATTAAAGGTTTGCCATTTACAGTATGACAGTGAGAAAGGTTGTACTCAACAATCTATTGTAGATTCTGAGGAAACTTGTCTCTAGTCATACTGATTGAACAATTTAAGATCCGTTGGTTAATGTTAATATTAAATTATGTATTTTAGCTAAAGAATACAAAGTGGCGTTTTTGAATGGCTTCTTCGGACAAGAGATCAGTTGTGATTTTCTTTGTTTGAAGGGTACATTCTGGAATGGCCCTAGAGTTTGTGTTCTGCTAAGATTACAGTTTGGTATACTAGCTTATAAAGCCTATTGTAGACTCGGGTGAGCATTTCAGAAATCTGTGTTCTCTGTATTTGATATCAGTCATATTGTCTGATTTTATCAAAGTATAGAGAATACATTTATGATAAAAGGGTTAGTGGGAGAGTGTAAATTTCTTTCTAGTATTATATATCCTCACGATATTATCATTATTATGGTAATAATGAGATGTTTGTGAGGTAAAATGTTTACCTAAGTTTTCCTTACTCCATGAAAGCAGTGGAAGTAGTCTCTGTTATATTTAATATAAAGTTTTATATAAGATATAAAACTAAGAGACTTGTGAGATACTCATATTATTCGTGCATTAGATATGATCTAATAAAAGACACAATAAGACTATCTGTATGATAGTTAGTATAACTGTTTGACAGTTAATGTGTGTCTTAAATATAGTATTCATCTTTCGTAAAGGATGATTCATTTTTCGAAAGAGATATTGATTAGAATGTCTAATCAAGCTTATGTATCATTTGATGATGACATAATAAATATTTTATTATGTGCGATTAAAGATATCGATTTAATCGTAATTGTTACGAGTTATTTTGATATCCTATAGACCATATGATGGATCTTGAAACATGTTCTTTGTGATCTTTGAGATATTAAGAACAAGTTTCTAATTCATGGAGCATACAATCTGCAACCATTATGGTCATATTAGTTTTGAGACTAATTATGACGTTAGACAGTCTACGTCATAAAGAGTCAGAAAACATGCAGTGAGAGTGTCACAGAGGATTCTACTTTGTGAGTGGAATTAGATGCAACTTATGAAGTATTGACTTATGAAGTTGCATAGTGACCTTATAAATTAGAAGTTTTCATATTGGTATTGTGCTTGCGGTTGTCTACATAGTATTTAGGATCTGATCCACAAATACTTGAACAACTCAGTAGCTGTAGCACAATATCGATGTCGCATCGGAGTCATATTAATGTATAACTTAGGTTCTACAAAATATGAATGATGCTGGCTAAGGGAAATAATTGGGTTTGTTGGATAAACTCAATATGTCATAGCAGACCTTCTTCTTGTTGCCTACCTCTTGAGTGCTAGGTGAGCTCTTGAGGGCCATGTGCATACGATACACATTGAGATGTGTATATGATATCGTGGATTGGCACTAGAGCAAGTGGGAGAAATTGTTGGGGTTGGTGCTCAGAGCGCCAATCCAGACCGTATTTATGTTTGATTCATGAATACGAAAATTCCATTTTTCCATAATATTACTTTCTTAGTGGTTACACCTCTTGTTTTTATATACATATTCGATCTAATTACTATTAGATTGAAACTAAATCTGATTTAGTGATATGTATATATTAGACAAAGACCGGATAATATATAATGTAGTGCGAAGTTATAAATTAGTTTGTAATTGACATTGTGAAGTGTCACTGCTAGAAATATATTATCAAATAAAGTTTCTGGTCAAGATTTACTAACACGGGTCAGTTAGTTAAATCCGATGAGACCAGTACATGTCGTATATCGGGACTTGGTCCGATGGTTTATCCCAATGAACCATGAGTCTTGGGAGACTCGTAAAGACGTGTAGGTGTTTATAATAGATAAACACTGGACGGCTCACCGAAGATTCTTAATGGATGGTACACCAACGTCAATAAGAATCTTCTCTGGTTGA